>PVHX01011040.1:0-66453 GCA_004024805.1 Geosciurus inauris | reverse complement strand
GCGGTGGCTCAAGCCTGTAATCCCAGCACTTAGGGAGGCTGAGACAGGAGAATCGCGAGTTCAAAGCCTGCCTCAGCAATGGTGAGGCGCTAAGCAAGCACCTCAGTGAGACCCTGTCTCTACATAAAACACAAAATAGTGCTGGGGATGTGGCTCCGTGGTTGAGTGCCTCTGAGTTCGATCTCCAGTACCAAAAAAAATAAAAAATAAAATGTCCTACAATAGCCTTTTTTTTTTTTTTTAAATTAAATATTACCTGGTAGAGTTTCTTTTTTTTCCCCTCAGTACCCTTAGGAATATGGTATATAAAATATGCACTTGAAGTTTACTTGAAAAAAAAATTTAATTCACAGAGAAAGAGACAATAGTCGTTAAACATTATCTGTGGGTTCTGCATACAATCACCAACAATTACATGAAGTCAGCATGTAATTGTTCAGACCTTGGCATAGCTCAGCTAATGTCTTGTGTGGCAACTTTCCTTACTAAGTACACCCACCTCTGCATTCCTCAAGCTCTCAGACCACAAATATTTGCTCCTAAGAGAATACTTAACTCTTCATGAGGGTGAACTCTTCACACATAGCCATGACCAGCATTTGAAGGAGGTCAGGAAAATTCTTTCAGATTTGGTCACATGAAATGCCACCTACTTTTTCTTCTATGGCCTCAGTCTCCTTGCTTTCTATGTTTTCAAAATCTATAAGTTCTGTGGATTGCTAGATCTTCCCGCTGACTTCTCTACTGTGGCGGCTGCCATTTTGTTTTTTGTCCCCACACTAGTATTACCCAATCCCTTCTTGCCAGTCAACTTCTTCCAGCATAAACTCCTTTCCCTGTGGCAACTTCCACAACACATGACTGGGAGTTTCTCTGTTCACAGTTTACTGCAGTGTTAGTTATATTTATTCAATGGGGAAGGTTTCAATTACACTGCAGCTGGCTCATTCTCTTTAATGGATACTTCCATTACCTTTTCTTGTTACCTATACTTCTAAATATTAGTCACCTATGTGGAGCAAATATAATAGAAAGATCTTTCTGGGTTGGACCAGTTGTATGACTCTTTTCAGATAACAAGTAATTATCTGAGAGAAACATTAAAGTCTCTAAGCAGTAAGAGATTCATAATATTTACAGCATCTACATTCTTTGGAGCTGCAAAGATTTTGGAGAAAATTTAACTTTCCAATGAGGCCCAAGGAAGAGAAGTGATTTACTCAGGATGGTTAGCTAATGTGAGATCTCCTGTTTTCCTAGACAAGATCCTACACATGAACCATTCTCTTCTGGTTTTGGTTATTGTTGTGACAATAAGCTCATACCTATGTATAGATATGATTTTATCTAGATGTCATACAATCATATTGTGTGTGTGTGATGCATATAAAGAATGATTCTCAAACTTGTCAGAATCAGCTGAGATTTCTTTATAGAAGGACAGCATTGTGGGCTCCGATCAAACATTTTGAAATAGGATCTCCAAGGCTGGGCCTGGAAACCAAAAGTTAGGTCTTGGGGATAATTCTCTTGCCCTCTGTACTCTTTGCTTCTCTCTCATAAGGCACTGCATTTTTGAAGATTGGCTCCGGGTTTGATAATGCTATTTATTAGCAATGTGAAAGGAACCCTAGGTGGGTTTATTATGTTGTCCTGCAAGAAACCAGAATCCATGAGGAGAAAGGTGTGGGATCACATGGCTGAGGATATCCACTAAGGCTTTAGCTCTACAAAGACTTTACAAATTAGCTGGGAGTGTGCGAGGACAGTTATCTATCAGCCAGATTCACAAGGTGGGGCATGGAGATCCCTGAATAGGGTTAGGGATCAGACAGAGTTCCTTCTGCAGTGCCAGAAGTAGGACAGCTCTACTCAGAGGAAGTGAAATTTGTCAGTGACATCAGGGCCGCTTCCCACTCCCAGTGGACAGCATACATATCTGAGTTCAGCCCAGGTTCTTTTTCTTCTGGATCCTTCTGAGGGTGAAATTTTGGCCTCTTTCTCCCTGCAGATGCAGAGTTCATAAATACTCATTGTCTGCTGATTTTATGGCTCTGGCTGTACCCGAAAGCCTTGCTGTATGGCAGGATAATCCGAGGCTGAGAAATAGTCAAAGAAGTGGCACATCACTCAGTTTTGATCATGGTTTTCCCTCAGAGTTGGCTGAGTATTTCTCTACCCCACACCTGTGAGTCACTGAGAAACCAGGAGTCGCAGAGCAGAGGTGGACCTCATGAATAATGCAAATGTTTCCTGGAAGAGGCTTGCCGGCGGATGTCGCCAGAGCAATCCATGCACAAGATCTGCATGATTGTGAAGCATGTTTGCTTTTACCCTGGATATTTCTTGTTGGAGAGCCAGTTTTGAGGGAGGGGGTTCTTGATGAAGCAGCTAATCCATGCCGCAAGCCACGTTACCTTGTCAGTTTCCTGTAGGTACAGGAGAGAGCCATGGATGTGGGCTTCACAAGGAACTGTGGCCCATGGTCACAAGGTCCCATAATGAGAGGGGCTGGCATCCTTGCAAGAAACAAGGGGTGATGAAGGAGGGTCTTCTCTCACAGAGGCCATGGCATGAGTGCCCAAGTGGGTGCTAGAGTTGGAGTTCCCTTGGCACTTGGGGACAGTGGCTCTTTATGCTGTACCATTGAGGTGGGGTAGCCAACTCTGGTTCCTGCGGCTCTCGATGTGTTTGCTTTAGCTTCTCCTCCCACTGCCTCTGACTTTGTACAACTTCTCCATCTTCTGCTTTCTCGCCATTTTGGCTAACTATTAATTTCACTAACCTAAGGCTACTCACGGTCTTACCCACCATACCCTTGCAACCTTGGCCCCAGTGGCAGGTAGACTGAATGTCTGTGTATTTCTCAATTCAAAGTTCTGTGGGTGGGGATATGATTGGCGCGGTGGGTCCATGTTTGAGCTGAGGGGCTTTCAATAGGTCAGGTGATAAGCCTGGACAGGCAGCCCTAGACTAGAGCTCTAGACACTAGAGGTGTCTACCTCTAGTCCAATCCTCTAAGGACAGAAGTAATGGGACACATCTAGGCCCTTGTTTCAGCAGGGGCTCTGATTAGCATGGTGTTCCCTTAGAAAGAGACACAATCTAACCATTTTTTCAGTCCAAGCAGCCAAGAGTTAAAAAGCTAAATTAAAATGAAAGGGAAAAGGAAGAGTTCTAATCACAGTCAAATGTCATGAATTTGGATATTGTCACTAGGTACTTAAAGTATGGAGAAAATTGGGAGTGACTTTGATAAACTATACACAGGATAAAATACAATGTTCTTGGACCAAGAATAAATTGGTTAATTAATTTAAAAAAGACCATATCGATTTAAGGGTAAAGCAAATCTTACACAGATGCAAGAATGGTAGTGAAGGGAAGTGGTAGGATGAAGTGAAGCTTAGAAATTCAAGCAAGCATGAAATACAAAGACCTGGGGGTCATGGTGGAACTCCAGCACTGCTGATCATGAGTAAGCAGAACAGGCACAATAATTTGATTTAGAACATGATGTATAGGAGCCAATAAGATTTCTTTTCTTCTCAGCATTGGCTGCATTCTAATTTGGTTTTGTTTACATATTTTTAAGAACAGACAAAAAAAAATGAAAAAGATGTTGAGAATATTAAGGGATATGGGGGTAAAAGGAAAGAAATAAAAGGAATGCAAACAATAATTGGATTCCTTTAGTCTGGGAACTAAAAAAAAAAAAAAACAGGTTAAAGATTGACTTTTTAAATTAAGCCTCAAAATCCAAGACAGCAGATGGGTGGATTATTCTTTTATTCCAATGTTACAATTAAAATCAGAGAGAAAAATGGGGAGGCAAAAACTATTGGCAAGTTGATTGCCAAGCAACCGATCGAATGCAAAAGGCCAAGCCAATTCACTTTCCTTAACAACAAAATAATTGGGCTGTGTCTGAACTATGTGAAATTATCTCCATCTTAAAGACACCAAATGAGTTTGATTATTCAGTAATCAATTCAGTCCTCAGCACTAGCATGTTATATCAGCCAAAATAGCTACTTGACTCCAAAAATGTCAATTCAGGGGCACCATGAAAGTGCTGCCTCAGGCCTTGTATGAGAATGAGCTTCAGGCCTGGAACTTTAATCACCAAAAAGACAGCTGACATGAAAGGCAGGTCATGGTATTTCCTTGGAGACTAGAGTGGCGGGGAGATGGGTGGTAGTAGCTTTTACCTCTTTCCCTAGCTTGCAGGAGATTCAGTCATTCATTCAAAAACATGCTGCAACCACCAGATGTGGTGGCACACACCTGTAATCTCAGTGGCTCAGGAGGCTGAGGCAAGAGGATCACAAGTTCAAGGCCAGCCTCAGCAACTTAGCAAGTCCCTAAGCAACTTAGTGAGACTTTGTCTCAAAAAAAATAAATAAAGTAAAAAGAGCTGGAGATGTGGCTCAATGGCTAGCACCCTTGGGTTCAATCCCTGGTACCAAATAAATACATTTTAATTAATTAATATGCTGTAATGCAGTTGTGACATTCCCCAAAGTGAGCGCAGACTCCACAGATTAGGGACACAGTCCTCACCAATTCCAAGGTCCCCAGACCACCTGTACTTCTGACTACAAATTCTAGAATTTCCATTACCTCCTTACGTTTAAGAGTTTCTTTTTTTAAAATTTTTTTAGTTGTACATGGACACAATACCTTTATTTATTTATATTACGTGGTGCTGAGGATAGAACCCAGTGCCCCACACATGAGAGGCAAGTGCTTCGCCACTGCGCCACAACCCCAGCCCAGTTTAATAGTTTCTTAAAATAACTTATAGAACTCAGGAATGTGCTATAACTATGTTTATAGTTTATCAGAAACAATGCAAAGGAAAAGGCCTGGGGAGAGTCCCAAGGGAGGGCTTCTGTGCCCTCTTACCAAGGAATTAGGATGTGTCACTCTCCTGACATCTTTATGTCCACCATGTAGGAAGCTAACCCACACCTTGATGCCCAGAGTTCCTGCTGAGGCTTCATTATGTAGGCATGACTGAATCACTGACCATGTGTTTGAACTCTATCTGCAATCCCTTTCCTGTGGCGCTGGGCGAATACACGTGGTTCAAAGTCCCAACCGTTGGATCACGTGGTCTGTCTTTCCGGCATGGCCAGCCTTCATCTTGAAACAATCTAGGGGTCCATCATAATTTACCGTATAAGCATAGACTCAGGTGGTGTGTAGAGGCCACACCGTCTTCTGGTTGAGACTGGAAGCTCTCAAAATGCTAGCGTTATTGCGACCACTTCCAAGGGAGAGAAGCATAAAGCTTAGGTGGCATTTCTGTCTCCTGACCTGCCACCAAAGGGTTTGTTCTTGCTCTTCCTCTCACCTCTTTCCTTCTCAGGTCAGAATTCCTCACAACTCCAATTTCAGGCCTCCAGAGTTCCAAAACTGGATCTTTGCTCCTGTCCCACCTCACTTTTTGATTCAGCTGATCTGTGTCCCAGGACAAATGACAGTGGAATATCTGTCCTCAAGCATCAACCAAAAAAGTCTCAAAAAAAAAAAGTTGGTTATTGACACATTTCCCAAAGTGGAAATGTGTCTGAGCTGGGCTGCTTGGATGGTACTTACCTTTACCACCATCAACAACATCATTGTCCACAGGAGCCCAAGAACAGTGGCCTATCAGGCCTGGAGGAAGCAGCCTTCTATGCATCCCCCTAAAGAGCAAAGCCAGGTCTCAGGAGGGAGGCAGGAAACAGATCAGTAGGCCCAGCAGGCAAGGAGGAAAGGATGGAGAGGAAGGATGTGATACTGGTCTTCCTGTAGACCCCTGGGGGGTCCAGGCCTGTGTTGGCCAGAACCAGCCAGAACATGGCCTCCCAGGGAAACCAGTCCACTGGGGCAGTCAAGGCCAATGTCTGGAAACAGAACTGCAAAGGAAGCATGACCACAAGAGTGTCAGTCTGGCCTCTGCCCTGTCCCCTTTCCAGACAGAGATCAGGAAGACCACACCACCAGAACGGGACAGGCAACCACTGGGAACACACACCCCCCAATTGTTGTTGCTGGCTTGAGTCAGGGGTCATCATGGAGATGGGGGGCCACTCCCAGTTCTCCTCCCAGTCTCTGATGTGACATAGGACATGCCGCCTGGCCTCACTGAGCCTTGTGGCTGTGTGGACAGTGGAGATGATAATATCCTCACAATGTTGTTGTGGGTATCAGGCAAGATCATGTCATGTGTCGCCTGCATGTGGAGCCCGTTTCCCTTCCTCCTCTTTCGTCCTCCAGTATCCGGTGCCTCTGCTCCTTCTGTGACCAGTATCCTGCATCTGCTCACTTGGCTGGCTCTCCTACTCCCTTTCTTGTTGGGCTGTGACCATCCGGATCCCCCACCGTCCACCAGAGTCAGTACCCAAAAGTGAGGTGCTAAGACAGAGCTTTTCATTATTCCCTTCACTCACCCAGGTGACGTGGCTCATGGGAGCAGGAGGTTGGCATTTATGTGCTGTGATTTCAGCAACATAAGCAAGCCTTTCCTTTGCTCCTCTCAACTCCTCATAACACCCCCCAAAAAAAAACCTACCCCCAAACCAAAGCCAAAGTCTTTCCTCTACTGTGCCTACTGAAATTCATCTATTGATCTTTTGGTCCTTTGATATCTTTTCCATAGTCAAAAATAAAATTTTCTTTACAGTCATTATAATTTAAGCTTGACATTTGCCTATCTGTACAGATTGATTATCCCTTATCTCAGATGCTTGAGAAGTACTGGATTTCAGATAATTTCGGATTTTGGAATACATGGGGATGGGACTCAGGTCTAAACAAACACATTTATGTTTGCCTGAAGGCAATTTTATATAGTATGCTTGATGTGCCCATGTTTCGATTATGACCTATCCCATGAGGTCAGGTATGGAATTTTCCACTTGTAGAATCATGTCAGAGCTCAAAAAGTTTCAGATTTCCAATTTTAGGATTAGAGATGCTCAGCCTGGATGAACACGAGTCCCATTCTCTCTTCTGAGATCTGTGCTTGGGGAGGGCCTGGCCACTGGCTAAGGAGGAAAAGCAGCATGTATTCTACCTATGCTGGCTTTGACTTCATTCCAGTTACATCTACTGCACAATTTTGCTATGAGTTGAGTCAATTTGAACAGTAGGTACAAAACCAATTTCTCATGAAACCCATAAAACTCTTATAATCGGCCTTGGAGTTTTCTTTTCCCTGCATGCCACATCCCCATTTCCTCCCCACTTTTATGTATGTCACGGTTGCAGGGACAAATATCTAAAGTTTGCTGAAGGCCTGTGTGGCTGGCTGGAGGGTAACATATGCCATCTTATTTTAAACCTCACTGCAACCCTGGCTATGGGGATTATCAATCTGCTTTATGAGGAGAAAAAATAATAATAATAGAGTTTATAAACAAAACAGCAGACCTCGGGGTGGTTGGTACAGCTGGGGTCTAGACTCATAACTTTCACTCTCTAAGAAGTTTTCATAAGATGTTAGCTGTTCTTTCTTCTTGATCCTATTTTCCCCTTTCTGCTTCTAGAAGATTTTTTTTAAAGTTTCTAGAAGGAGGGTATTTCAAACAAACAAACAAAATAATCCATCACAAAACCTGAGCATTTTAAAGACATTACGAAAACATTTCAACACCAACAAAAGGTAAAGAATAGCATTTCAGATGCCCTCTAATTGTTGCCTGTTTGTACAGGTTAACCAGTAACTCAAGTCAACAAACAGGCAATTTGAAGAACATGCAAAGAAAGTTCTAGAACAGGCAAGTTAGATGGACATGCCCTTCAGAGCCCTTTAGCAATTCCTTCTCTGCAACCACCTGTCCCAGATCATGTTCCTATTATGCGTATCATAGATAACAATATCACTAATTCTCATTGAGAATTTGTGAGGCATTGATGTCATGCATTACATCCAACAAGGAAGTGATTCTCACAAACTCCCTATGGAGAGGGCACATTTCCACTGTTCCCATGGTGCAGAGGAAGATGGTGAGCACAGAGCTGTCTATTTTTTTGCCCAAGTCCACACAGCTAGTGATAGAGCTGGGGAGAAACCCAGGCAACCAGCCTCCAGGCCTCTACACTTTATACCCTGAACTTGACTCCCATCCTTCTTTTCCTGTCTAAATTTATATACAGCATAATCTGAAAGCACATGTCCCCCAAGTTTTTGTCTGTCCACAGCTATCCTATTCTTGGTTCCTGTATCAGATGGAAACCCTTTAGAATTATCATTCTGAAATTCTTTAGTGTTTGTCCCAAGAGCTGAAAGCCAGGACTTTGAGCTGTCAGTCCAAACGTTGCTCCTTGTCCCTTACTAGCTTTTTTATATAAGCTTCACAAAATGTCTTGCAGAAATGGGCATCTGCAGTTCCCCTTGCCTATCCTCCACTTCGCCCCTTGCCGCATCTTAAAGCAAGATTGAGACTTCACTTGTGTGTGAAGTTGCCAAATCAATTTTAATTTATTAACTAGAACAATCAGGTGGACAAGCAAACAAAGTCTGCCATGCAAAGCCAAAAACACAAGTTAACAAATAGACCATCAGAAAGGCGCCCAGGGAGGTGTGAGAACAGGTGAGGCTGAACATGGCCCTTGTGAACAGGGGCCCAAGAAGGGATTAGGACACATGTGGTTGAATGCAAGGACTGAGGCCCTTCCCAGCAAAACCATACTTCCTGTACCAAGTGATGATAGTTCTATTTGCATGTGATATGGGAGACAAAAGAAAAGAAAAATAAAACCAACAACAACAAAAAAATAAACCTAGACAGCCCGAGGAGAGCAGGTGCTGCTACCTTGTCTATCCTGAGAAGGTCTGCAGCCAGAGAAAAGAGTTTATATGCTTTGTACCAGGAAATAGAGAGCCCAGGTGATGTGGAAGACTCAGAGTGGTCTGGAGGCATATGTGTGGGTGGGACATCCCTCATACCAGGCTCTGTCTAAAGCCTTATGTCCCTTATCTCTCTGCAGCTCTGCAAGGTAGCCCTGCTGATGCTACTCATCCTTGGTGAGTGGGTCCCATAAACAATGCTCAAGAGCATGGCCTCAGGACCAGGGTGCCTGCCTTTCCACCTGTGCCTTGCTCCTCACCATGGAAGCAGCCTCAGGAGAGTCTTGCAATGTCTCAGGGCTTCAGTTTCCTCATCTATATTATGGAGACTCTAATATTTGTGATTTCACTGGGTGGTTGTGAGGATAATTTAGTTCATATAAAATGCTTAGGATAGTCATCAGAACAAAGAAAGCTCTACACCAGTAGTCAGGCAACAATAGGGTGCCATGAAGACTGACATCAGAGCTGTCAGGGTACAAATTCTGCAACTGCCATTTGTTGCCATGTGACATACAGTGAGAAACTTAACCTCTCTGCATAAGGGGGTAATAGTAGTTGCATTGTGGAGTTGTTGAGAGGCTTAAGTGAGTTAATACTACAAAGCACTCAGAACAAACAGCCCCTGGCCCCCAGTGAGTACTCAGAAAAATTATTTTGCTACCCAAAAAAATTATTTTGCTTCTGTCAAATCCTTTTATGCCAGGTTGACAATGTACTCAGCAATCACCTGTAAAAGAGGTAAATGGGGTGACCTGCAATACTTGCGGGCTTTTTCCTTGAAGAGGTAATAGGAAATTTTGGCCAGAAAATGACTACTTCTGTTTAGCACTGTCACATATCAGCCAGGATTCCCATTCATGTTATAACATTACTTTCAAATGCTGCAGTTTCAGTTACCAAACTTTGTCCAAGACCTTCTCCAGCTACTTATGATAACTGAGCCTGCATCCTGTGACTTCTCCATGGTGGCCATCTACCCATGGACAGTCCTCTGTAACCAGCTCACAAGTTCCTGTCTCCTGCCCAGGTCTGTATGTGAGTCATATTGTTCCACATAGTTATAGGGATTGTAAACCAGAACAGCATACTGAATGAAAAACTAAACCACAAATAAGCTGGTTTCATCATACCTTGCAAGGGTACATTAATTGTTCCATGTGATTTGATTTGATTCCAGCTCAAAATTGTGGTAAGGCTTTAGTAAAGGCAGCTACTATTCACAACTTACATCATGTTGGTTTTTTCCCAGATTTTCTCAGAGCCATGGGCATTTTGTAAGTGTGTTGCCTGTGAGTTCTCCCCTCCTTGTTGAGCTACTAAAAGTACATAAATGCTATGGTTGGAATTTGTGGGCAAGTTAATCCCCAAATTATAGTTCATGGTATTTGGGGATGGGGCCCTTGGGAGGTAATTAAAATTAGATAGAATTATAAAGGTGGAGCTTGTAGGGTGGTGTTTGTGCCTTTATAGGAAGAGGAAGAGAAGCCTAAGCCAGCATGCTTGCTCTGCCTATTACGATGCAGCAAGAGGGCCCTCACCAGATGACAAGCAGATGCTGGAGCCATGATACTGAACTTCCTGGCTTCCAGAACTGTAGGCCAAATATACTTCTATTTTTATATATTATGTAGTGTCAGATATTTTTATTTGAGCAATAGAAAATGGACCGAGATAATAAGGAACACAAGTTTTGGGATTTGCTTAACCAGTGGCTACCCAGCTAGCATGGGTGCTTTTGGAGAAATGGAGACTTCAGAGAGGAGAGTCTGGACTCTGTGTTTGATCCTTTCTGTGCAGCTCTAGAATGTATGAGCTGGTTAAGGGATGGGAAACTGCAGATAGAGAAGCAGATTAGTCAGATGTCATGGGGAAAGGATCAGGGGATTTGGTGACAGACTGGATCTAAGGTGAGAGGAGAAAGTGAAAGAAGTCCTCTGTTTGAGAGTGGAATGAGAAGAAAAGTGTTGGCATGGAAAGATTGGGGGAGTATCATGGGCTTAAAGAGAAAAAACAACACCAGTGTCTTATTAACTGAGCACTGTGGGAGAAAAGTGTCAACCATTCAAATTACTTGCATTGTCCCTGAAGAGGAAAGATGCAAATATACAAGGATTTGAATAATCGATGATTGATTTGTAGAGTAGTCCAGGCCATGAGGAAGGACACCTCATGACACTAGAGAATTAGTTTTGACATTTAATGATTTTCCATATGGTTTATGTAGAGTAACTATTGGGATGTGACTTCTTGCTGGGAGGAGGAGGACACATAAGGTGATAGGTAAAAAAGCGCTACGTGAGCTGCTTTTGAAGCACTGGCAGGAAAGGCAAAGGTGGAGAAGATAGGCAAGATGGCACAAGCAAAAACGTGGAGGCCAAAAGGCCAGAGGCAGGGCAAGTGTTCAAAGTGATGTCATTAGAGGTAAGTAGTTGCACACAAAGTTGAAAAGATAAATCAACATATGGAGTCTTATTATCTATGCAAGTTTTGGCAAGTCACTTATCCTCTTTCTGACCCAGTTTCCTTGTGTATATGTGAGCACAATGAAAGTATCTACCAGGTAGGGTTATTGTGGGGACTGGATGAGAATAACACATTTGAAGAGACTATCTTAGTACTTGGTGTGTAGTGAACACTCACTAATAGTAACCATGTCTATGATGATGGTGCTGATGACGATTATTGATGGTTCAGTGTTACTGGAAATGCAGTGGATGACAAGTGTGTCACTCAGTTTTCTGTACTAAAGCAAACACTTGAGATAATTATTTTATAAACAGAAGATGTTTATTTTGGCTCACAGCTTTGGAGGTTCCAGTTGCCTTTAGTGAGGTTCCAGGAGCATGTGGTTGAGAAAAACCACTCAACCTTTCACCAGGACCCAAAAGAGCCCCACAGAAAGAGACCAGGGTCCCATAATTCCCTTCCAGGGCATGCTGCCAATGAACTAAGATCCTTACACTAGGACCCATCTCCTAAGGTGTCCACTACATCCTAAATAGCACCACCCTGGGGAACAAACCTTTAACATATAGGCTTTTGGGGGATATTGAACATCCACACTATGGCAGCAGAACATGGCAAACAAGAGCGAGGACACAGAGGATGAGGGAGAGCCTCACCATTGATTTTTATTCTACAGGTCAAGGGGAATTTTCAAAGGGTTTTAAGCATGATAATAACATGAGTTATAATTCAGATAGATTTTTCAGGGGTCGATGGAGTGAACTGATTTGAGGAAGATGAAACACGAGGCAGGAAGTTCTTATTGGTGGTATGACTATAGCTCAGGAGAGAGATGGTAAAGTCCTACCGAACCCAGATAAATAGCAGTGGGTATTTTAAGAGAGGCATATTTGAGAGCTTTCAGGAGTAAATGTGACAGTAGTTAGTGAAGGAAAAGAAAGAACTGAGGATATTTGCAGAGCTTCTAAGCTGGATGGCTAGATCAGAAGTGATCCCATGTACTGATAGGACAGACGGAGAAAGAAACATGTGTAGGAAAGACAAAGGTAAAAATCATTGGAAAAGGCCAAGTTTGAGGAATCTGTAGGTAGCCAGGTGGAAAGGTCCAGCAGACCATTGTGTATATGATACTGGACATTGAGACTCCCATGTAGAAATACAGATTTGGGGGGCTGGAGTTATGGCTCAGTGGTAGCATGCTCACCTAGCATGCATGAGGCACTGGGTTCGATCCTCAGCACCACATAAAATAAAATAAAGGTATTTTGTCCACCTACAACTAAAAAATAAATATTAAAATAAAGATATACAGATTTGGATGTTACCAGCAGAATGATGATTATGGAATCATGAGGATGGATGATATTGCCCAGGAAAAATATATAGGGTAAGAAAATAAAAGAGGCAAAAGCAAAACACTGGAAAATACTACCTTTTTTTTTGTAAATTTTTTGTTCTTTTTACTTATACATGACAGTAGAATGTATTTTGACATATTACACATACATGGAGTATAACTTCGCATTCTTGTGACTGTACATGATGTGGAGTTACACTGGTTGTGTATTCATACATGAACATAGGAAAATGATGTCCAATTCATTCTACTGTCTTTTCTATTCCCCTTCCGATTCCCTTCTCTTCATTACCTTTTGTCTAATCCAATGAACTTCTACTCTCCCTGCACTCCTTACTGTGCGTTAGCATCCACATATCAGAAAGAACATTCAGCCTTTGGCTTTTTGGGATTAGCTTATTTCACTTAGCATGATAGTTTCCAGTTCCGTCCATATACTGGAAAATGCCATAATTTCATTCTTCTTTATGGCTGAGTGCTAATTCCATTGTGTATATATACCACATTTTCTTTATCCATTCATCTGTTGAAGGGCACCTAGGTTGGTTCCATAGTTTAGCTATTGTGAATTGAGCTGCTAAAAACATTGATGTGGCCATGTCACTATGGTACACTGATTTTACGTCCTTTGGGTATATGCCAATGAATGGGATAACTGGGTCAAATGGTGGTTCCATTCCAAGTTTTCTGAGGAATCTCCATGCTGTGGAAATACCACCTCTTCAGGAGCAAAAAAAAAAAAAAAGAAAATCAGCCTATCAGAGGGGTTGAGGGAGAAACAAGACAGGGAGGTGTGATGGAAACTAAGAGGATAATTTGAAGAAGGGAGCGATTGCCCGTCTTAAAAACCACATATATGTCCGCCAAGATAGGACAGAGAAGGGGCCAACTGATTTGACAGATAGAAGATGGGGGAGGTGAGGAGAAATGTGAAGTGAGGAAGCAGAACAGAGGATGTCTACTCTGTTGAGATATTTTGTTGGGAAAAGGAAAAGAGAGAAGTGGACAGAGGAGGAGAGAAGGGGAGAACAGAGTTATAGGATACTTGATTTTTTCTTCTAGTGAGAGAGATTGAAGAAAGCTTTTTACTCAGATAGGAAGGAACTTATGGAGGAGATCATAGAAGTAAAAGAAAAACAAGAAAAACAATGGATCAAAGTCCAAAATATGATACCAAGAGCTCATAAGTAAAGAAGTTGGTTTAGAATGGAATAGGAAAGCAGCAAGCAAGCAAGTCACTATCTTTTTCATCTTTTGTGAGATTCTAGGCAAGAAGGGGAGTGGTTGGAAGGTTTTTTTTTTTTTTTTTTTTTTTGCACTGGGGATTGAACTCAGGGGTACTCAACCACTGAGCCACATTCCCAGCCCTATTTTGTGTTTTATGTAGAGACAGGGTCTCACTGAGTTGCTTAGCACCTCACCATTGCTGAGGCTGGCTTTGAACTCGCGATTCTCCTGTCTCAGCCTCCCTAAGTGCTGAAATTACAGGCTTGCGCCACCATGCCCGGCTGGCTGGAAGTTTTTGAAGGTAGATTTGTTATGGTCTAGATAGGAGCTGTCCCCCAAAAGCTCATATGTGAAAAAAATGCAAGAATTTTCAGAGGTGAAAGGATTAGACCATGAGGGTTATAAGCTAATCTGTGGATTAATCCACTGATATGGATTAACTGGGCAGTAGCTGTAGGCAGGCAGAGTGTGGTTGGAGGAAGTAGGCAACCAGGACAGTGCCTTTGGGGTTTATATTTTGTCCTTGGTGAGCAGAGCTCACTCTCCTTCCTGGTGAGTTGCTTTCCTCTGCCACACCCTTCCTCCATCATGTTCTGCCTCACCTTGGGCCCAGAGCTATGGAGTTGGCAGACCTTGGACTGAACTTCTCAAACCATGAGCCAAACCAAACTTTTCCTCCCCTAATGGTTCTTGTCAGGTTTTTTGCTCACAGCAATATACAGCTGATTAAAACAGCATCAGTCTTCCAGTTTGCACATAACAGTCTCAAGTTTATTTAAGAAGTGGAAGTAGAGGCCATACACTATAAGTGAAGCATGCAGATGATATTAAGACCCTCTGTAAAGTTGCAAAGACAGAGTTTCTACTAACCAGGTGCTGAGCAAGGGCAAGAGAAAGGTTGACCATCAGCCTTGAGGCTCAGTGGAAGAAGACCATGAACTTGTGGCCACAATCAGCTGCCCTATTGGGCAATATTTTCCCTCCTTCTTAATAGTTGAAATAGAAGGAGAAATGCAGGCTGTAGTGTTCATTCAGGGTGCAGTTCTGCCTTGTAGGCTCAGGGAACGTCCAAGAATGAAAGACAATCGGGGTGCTGGTGAAATGGTACTTTCAAGGAACAACCATGAAAACAGGCTCAGGAAACTAACAATAATACTTCTGTCTCTTTGTTTATCCTAGAAAGACTCAAGGGAAAGAAATGACCTCAGAAGAAATTATGTGTGTTTCATAATCATTATTATTTGATGGTGAGACCCCGTTTTCATTTTTGCTCCCATTCACAATTATGAAAAACAATATACTTAACTTTAATTGTCTCCTTCTTCTTGCCCTGAGGTTAGGTATCAGCTTTGAGTTTTGGAAATTCCAAAATCACTGGATGAAATTCCATAACAATCAGGCATTTCCCCAGTGACCTGGGGGGCAGCAGGGACTTTATGCACCATTAGCCAAGGGAGAGTAAATGTTTCTCCAGACCTACAGATGGAAGGTCATCCAACTCTAGGTAGAAATGACAGAAGAAAGAACAGGATGTCACTTACTACACAAACAACTGGAACATACTTTTGAAAATAAACCCAGTTAGTCCCCAAATAAGAGTGGGGCAAGAGAGATAAAGAGATCATTGTTTTTAAAAACACAGGCTGTGGTCTAATAGAAGTCAATCGGTTGGGTGGAAAAAATCAGAACATGTTGAATGAGGTGGTGGGCCTACCTTAATCAGGAAAACCCTCTACTTTGCTGGTTGTAGTGGTAGCAGTCCATAAGCCGTAATTATTTCCTCTCTCTGTTTGGGGACCACCCCCTAAGTGGAGATGATGGAGGAAGATTCCACATGATTCCACATGTGTTACTGCCACTTCCTCAGGACCCTTCGGAGCTCTGAGCCTGCACTCTAATTCCTCTGGCAGATATTTCAGAAAGGCCTTGGTTACATATTCACTGCAAAATAAAAAGCTCCCCTGAGCAGGCCTCTCCCATCTAATGGCCCATGAAGACCTGCAGATAGCTTGAGCATCATCCTGGCTTTGGACAAAAGATCACTGAACTCAAAGGTCACCAAGCTATATTGTTAAAGGTAATAATGGCATTCCATCAGCACACTGCGGTTTACAAAGAAATTCCTCGAGGTGTCACGTCTGGCTATGCAACGACTTTTTCTAGTAGGTTGTTACCCAGAATAAACACTACCGCTTCCATTTCTTAGCTTGAAAATATACTTTTCCATTATGTTCATTTGATTGTATTTTTCTGTTTGCTTTCCTCGGGATTCTTAAGTCATTTTTATTTTCCTCTCCCACTCCCAGAACCTTTAATAAATTTCTAGGATTAAATAAAATCTCTCACGCCCTGCTTTCTGTGGATAGGCTCAGCCTGTTCCTCCATCGTGATCTGTTAGTGCTAGCCTCCTCGGAAACCCGTTTCTTGCTCTTGGTTCTCTTTCTCCTCCCTTTTCCCATCAGGCCCCTTCCTTCCTCTTCTGACTTCTCTGCTGGTAACATCTCCATCCTCAATTTCAACCTGCTCTTTTCTCAGCTACTGCCTTCTTAATAAAATCTTTCTGCCCTCATCCTTCAATTTGGAGGTGCTCTTCTCCTTTTCTAGGTTCCCAATATATTTGATAACTTTGTTTCAAAAACTATGTCATAATAGGATCAAGGACAGACAGTAAAATCTCTTACTAGACATAACATCTTAAGAGCTGTGGCTTTTTTCTTTTTCTTTTAATAACCAGATGGAGCATCATTTCCAATGTGAATTCTTTTCCATGGGAACTTAGTGATTCCCTTGTCTCCTATGTGCTTTTTAAAGACCTCACCATGTGTGTTTATTGCATTGTATTGAAATGGTTGGTTTTGATGTTTATTTTCCCTGTTAAGCTAAAAATGCCCGGAAGGAGAATAGCATGGTGGTTCAGTGGTCAAGTTGTCTGAAGTTAAATCTCAGCTCTACTATTATTTACTAGTGGTGTGACCTTGGTCAAGTTAGTTATCTTTTTGTGCTTTGGTTTCCTTATTTTTGAAGTACAGATAACAATAGCACCTATCTCAATTGCTAAGAGGATTGAATGAGTGAATACATATAAAATGCGTACCAGATAGTATGCCACTATCATTTTTATACTATGCTGTCCTTTGTTTATTGACAAGAACAATGTAAAAACTAAGCAGGAGCATGGCAGGTGTTTGTTGAATAAATGAATGAATAGACTAGGGAAGGGGTGTGCGATGCTTCTTTCTAATAAATTCTGAACTCAGAGATAGAGGTTGTCCTTCACCTACAGCTCTCCTGCAGGAAAGTAACATGAGGTTTATAATAAGTGATCAATAAACATTTGCAGAGCTTTATATATATTAATCCAGTGACTGGAAGATTGAGAATGTTAAAAACAATTTTTGCGATGAATGAGATTCTTATCAAGTAAATGGCCACAGGACTTACATTAATGTTGTGAGACATATTTCCCTTTTGTCTTGAAGCTCCCTGTTGGAAATATCATTCAACATGCTTGGTTGATTTTAGCCACACCCTCATGCTCTAATAACGTAGAGGAAATCCACAAGGTAAGTATTGGTGCGGATAGTGGAGGGAACCAACCAGTGGCATGTCATAGAAGCAGAATATCGACCCTGAGATTCTATGATGCCCAAAGGTGGAATTTAGACCCCCAGACCTAGACTCCACTGGGAGAACCATAAAAAAAAAAAAGTGTCAAGTTGTAAAGAGCTGAAAGGTAAAGGTGAAAGGTCTAAAGAGCTGTGCAGTAGCTCCGCACTAGATCTAAGAGAGCTAGGGATGCTGAACTCCAGAGAAAAGTTCCACCCAAACTGAGGATTTGGCTGTCAAGAGTGACTCAACAGAAGATTTTGTAAAGGCAGATTTAAAAAAAAAAGAAGAAAAAGAAAATGCATGGCAGATGAGTCAGGCAGATATGGGGCTATTTCACAGTCCAGCAAATACGCATGCTCATGTCAGCGACCACATGGCAAAAAAAAAAAAAAAAAAAAAAAAAAAAGCAAGGTCCTGTTTGTTTAGCTAGAGATGCCACACTGGCTTCTTCCCCTCCATCCTATGTTCTCACTCAACTTTCCTCATTCTGCGTTGGAGATTTTCTTCCCCCTTCCCCCTTCCTTTTTCCCCTTGGCTTTTTAAAGTAACATCAGTAGAGCAGCTAATGAGGCGGTGGAAAGCAAGCTGGTCCATTCAGGGTTGCTAATGACTCCATTCCCAGGAGCCTAATCAAAGATTTGTACATTTAATTGCTGTCAAGTCATCTCCAGCCACCTGCCATTTCTGCAGCACCTGAGCTCCCCAGCTCAGTCGCCTCTGATTCTAAATGAATCTATCATCATTTCCAAAGGCTGGAAAGCCAGGCTGCTGGGCAACCTTGAATCAGGTTTACCCAGAAGGGCAGAGACCAGAGGGCCTACTCGACAGGTGTCGCTTACCTGAGGGGGTTGGCCTCGGAGGGACACCTGCACTTTTCTGGGATCGAACCTCTACTCGCCAAGGGGGAAATGGGGATAAGTGTGGTGAGAGTGGGAGTGTGAAAAGGAAGAGAGGAGAGGAGAAGGTGACATCTGATCACATTCTTCAGAATCTATGCATGCTTTTAACTTCAAGGATGACTTAATTTTTAACTTCAGTGCTGAGTTTCCATGAGTCAGTGTGAGCTGGGATCCTTTCCAGTTTAAGATGGGACTTATTTTATCGTCTTTCCTCAACCCAGGTAGCAAGTTGTCCATATATATATATATATATATATAAGCTTTGGGGAATGAGAAAACAATTAATCTGACCTGAATTTAACCTCATGGTAAAACAGGGTAGGTACCTCATGAGGTATGAATCAGTGAGGTAAGAAAATATCGGTTAGTCATTACTAATTGCAATACAAACTCTTTAGCTCATATACTAAATTTTAACCTTATCCTTTTTACCTGTAATAGGTATTATCAGATATACCTATTTTATATCTGACCTTTTGAGATCCTTCTCTAGAGCAGCTATTCTTAAACTTGAGCATGCATCAGAATCACTGGGAGGATTCATTAAACATACTTTCTGAGTCCTAACCTCATGGGTTCCAGATTCAGTCACTCTGAGATAGGACCCGGTGATTTCCAAGTCTAAAAAGTTCCTGGATCTTGTCAGTCCCCCTCATCTGTGGGGAATAATCTTAAAGCCACTTGGAAATGCCCAGTTGGCCGTTCACAGGTGGTGAGATGTTATTTACCAAGAACTCCACCAGCTGTGCCTGCAAAGTTGGCTATGGGAAAGAGGCATTGACCCTGAGCACTTCTGGGAATAGAAGGGGCTGCTCCTTTTCCCCCTTAGGTCACAGCCACATATCATATGTGATGGGAAGAGACCCCATAGGCTGAGTCACTGGTTAGGCAGGAAGGATGCTTTCAACTATAGACTTTCCCCCCAGAATCCCTCTGGGCAGAGTGTATTTGGGAATTCATTCTCCTCTAGGGTGACCAACCACTGTGGTTTGCCCAGGACCAGGACTCACAGGGCTATAAAACTGAGAGGGTCCGGGGTCACTGTTCACCTGTCTGTCCTGCAACATGAAAGGCATATTGTTAATTAAGATTTACCAAGAAGAAGAAGGAAGAAGAGAAGGAGGAGAAGGAGGAGAAAGAAGAGGAGGAGGAGGAGGAGAAAAATATTGTCACGTTTTTCTATACTCTTGCCAACAATAATAACAAAATGGGGTAACCTTACTTGGGTTGGTTGAGATCTTTGTTCCTTATCCCCAGTTTGCCATTGGCAAGTACTTGCTCTAGGCAATATAGGAACTGGATCTAGTTCTCATTATTAACCAACAATGAGGAAACTTTCTTATTCCTTTATGAAAGAAACTGGTTAAACTTTGACTGATTTATAAAATAAATCAAGACAGACAAATACCCTTACCCTCTCACTGAAACCTATAGCTTCTGGTAGGCCTTGGCTTGAATTTCTAGCATCTTCGAGAACCAACCACTTAATCTGATGAAGATATTGTAGTGACTAGCTATGTCCTAAAGCGTTCTGTTAATTGTTGTTTTCTTGTATTTATTTGTCTTGGTCGGCTCTGCGTGGTTGTCACCATGTTCCAGACAAATGCACACTTGTTTTGATTTCATCCTTACTGCTTAGTCTATTTATATCAGGGGACCCTGGAAAGTGTGCAAGATAACCTTACTAGAAAGCTAAATGAATTCTAAAGAGCAAACACCATATGATCTGCCAATCAGATGGGAAAATATTGTTCATTGTCATTTGCTTACTACCCTAAATCTTTCCCTGGAGGGCTTGAAATCACAGAAATGAGGTACATTGGTTCTTTATTCACCCTTGGAATTTGGATTTGAATGCACCCATGATCTGGGAGAATAGAACAAAAGATTAAGTACAATCGACTTGACAAGACTGAGCCGGCAAGTGTGTGTGTGTGTGTGTGTGTGTGTTTGTGCGAGAGAGAGATTGAGAGAGAGAGAGAACATATTTTTATGGAAAAACTGAATTGGCAGCCTTCCTGAGAGTAAATCCATGCTCTTTGGATTGAGAATTGCTGAGTAGCAAAAATGCTCTTAAAGGAGACCCCTGGTTCTGGATTCATTTGGGTAACACCATGACGATGGTGTGATGCACCGCCTCCCCTCCCCTTGCCCATCCTGTGAGTCTGTGCTGAAGGGAATGCTCTTCTATAACCAGGACCCCTGGGCAGCTTTTACCACACCTGCCTTCAGGTCACACTTAGTTGGTGCCTGGTTTTAGCCCATATTACACAGCCTTGGGTTCATTTGTGTATGCATTTGTCACTTAGCCAGGATCTCGGATGTATTCCTAGTGGGTGCCTTGCTGTCTCATACAGAGCCTGGCTCCCAGTAGGTGCTCAGTAAGTATTTGTTGATTGAAAGAGTGGCTATTACACTCAGCGATTCTCCACACACTCCTGGCTGATCATTTCTGTACAATTTTTGTGTAAGTTAACACTGTAGATGGGATTTGGGCCAAGTCAACATGTTCTTAATGTTTGGCACTTACAACATGCAGTCTGGGCACAGGCACATTCAAAGGTTAACTTGACTACTTCTTGAGAGATGGGATTAAAGACACAAGGTCCGAAGGGCAATTGGACTGATGTGTTTCATTCAGAGTTCATGCACTTCATTCCCTTTGGCTCCATAAAACTCAGAGTTATGGAAAATAAAACCATCAGGATATCCATCCTTCTTACTACCTTATTTCTTACCCTCTTTTCCATGTAAATTGGAAGATTGCCTTCTCCTGTACTGTAGTTGAAACTCTGGTGTTTTAGTAAGCTTTTTCGCTGCTGTGACTTAAAAACCAACCAACACAATTGTAGAGGAAGAAAAGCTTATTTGTGGGCTCACGATTTCAGAGGTCTCAGTCCACAGCCAGCCAGCTCCATTCCTCAGGGCTTGAGGTGAAGCAGAACATCATGGTGGAAGAGTGTGGCAGAGGGAAGCGGCTCACTGGTGATCAGGTAGCAGAGAGAGAGGTCTCCACTTGCCAGATACAAATAGAGACCCCAAAGCCACGCCCTCAATTCCCACCTCCTCCAGCCACACCCTACCACTTCAGTTACCACTGAGTTAATCCCTATCAGGGAATTAATTCACTGATTGGGTTAAGACTCTCACAACCCAATCATTTCTCCTCTAAACCTTCTTGCATTTTCTCACACATGAGCTTTTGGGGAACACCATAACATCTGGCCCCGAGAACCCACGATTGTTGCCCTGTGAGTTTTGCCAAGAATGATGCTCAATATGATGGTTCTGTGGAATAGTGGTCTTTTTTTTTTTTTTTTTGGTACTGGGGATTGAACTCAGGGGTGACCACTGAGCCACATCTCCAGCCCTATTTTGTGTTTTATGTAGAGACAAGGTCTCGCTGTGTTGCTTAGCGCCTCGCCATTGCTGAGGTTGGCTTTGAACTCGTGATTCTCCTGTCTCAGCCTCCCTAAGTGCTGGGATTATAGGCTTGAGCCACTGCGCCCAGTCTTTGCTCAGCTCAGCCTCACTCACACTCATTGCTTCTGCTTGAACTCCACCCAAGTATTAAGGTCAACGGTAGAAGCGATGGAGAATGCTCTTCTCTGGAAACCTTGACGTTATTTGTAGGTGTGACTCATTTACCCAGCAGATGTGGTTCCAAAGAACTTGAAAAAAAATCTCAATTCTAGTCATATATTAAAAGTCCTAGAAAAAGCTAACTCAAAGGAGATGCCTATGAATCCTTGCAAAATTTTCTCCTTGCTACTGGAATACCAATTGATAATTGGATTTGCTCCAAGTGAGAGAACATGAGAACTGGTAAAGCCTGGCAGCAGGTGGCCTGGGAATGCATGATTACAAACTTTGGAGTCCTCAAAGGCACTTGGACTTGAGGGCTTCAGTGCTCTTTCATCTACTGCTGTGCTGACTCACCAACGGCCCCTCCCACCTCCTCTCTGTCCTAGCCCTGGGCCTGCCCTTCCCCAGCCTCCAAAAGGGAAGAGAGAACATTCAATTTATTCACTTCATTTCACTACTCCAAAAATGTGGGCCTCTTGCTGGAGAGTAAAGAGGGAAGTTAAGATTTGTTCAGAGAAGAGTGGGGGAGACTCAGTCCTCAGGGCGTAGGGAAGGAACAGGGTGTAATTAAGCCACCTTGGAACATTCTCTGCTCTCTCTGACACACGGCCCAGCTGAGAAGGGGAACCGAGAATGATCTGCAGCAGTACACATAAAGCCTTGGTCCCACCCCATTCTTACTTTCCCACTACATTCGCCAACCCTAGATGCCATGTTTCCCCTGGAGGCATTGTGGAACCTTGGAAGGGGTTCCGGTAGGGGTGTGTTGTGAGGTGCTGTGCTTTTTGTGTGACTATTATTCCAGAATACCACAGGACTCTCTTTCAGTTAGGTGGTGAGCCAGAGAGAGAGGCCAGAGTCTAGGCAGGATATTCAGCTTATCAGTGGTCACTGCAAGAATTTCCCTTGCTATAAACTTCCTGACATTCTGACCTTTCTGGTCTGAAATGTCCAAGGCTGTTCCTATGCCAACCAACAACATGACATGATCTATGTTTCTTGTGCAATGTAGCAGTGCGATCTGTGGTACCAGGAAGATGTGTGAGAGGTTTGATTTATTGACCATTCTTTTGTGTGGGAGGGTCTAGGGATTTCAAACTTAACAAGAGAATTCTGTGAAGGAACAGATGCCAGGTACCTTCACCATCTCACTCAGTGGGTGTGCCAACCAAACACTTCTGGATACCTAGCCAACACAGGAAATGTCAGTTAATTTTAAAAATTCGCATATCCAGGTAGTTTTAATTGTATAGTCAAAACTACCTGAATGCTTCCCTGAAATACCCCATTGTAAATCAGATGCTTGGTGGTTTTACATTTGCCATGGTCTGAGTATTCTCTATTAAATTTTGACATTTGCTTTATCTCTCTTTTTCAGAAATTCACTGCAATGTTCATCCTCGCAGGGAGAGAAAAGCTTTTCCTATCTCTGTTAATCTTTATATTTTGATAACAGATTCACCTCATAGATGCATAACTTCAGTGTCACTTAAACATCAGCAGCAGCACCAAACAGAAGGTCAAAAGCCAGTGGCCCATCTTACATCCACTACTTGGCCATGCTCTGGTTAGGTCCTGTCTCCCAACCTCAGCTGTTCATCTGCAGCATAGGGAAGCTAACTTTGCTCTGGAAAGTTCCTAGGAAGGTCAGTGAGACGCCCTGTGGAGCACATGGGAGCTACATGAATGTTACTGTGTTTTTGCTCACAGAGCATTAGGACCTCCACCCTTGGCCCTGGAAGCGTGCCATTGAAGGATATTCACCCACGCCACCAAGCTTAGCTTCCACCTGGCCATTCCCTCACCATCCCAACCTACACTGTTGACGAATTCTAGAAATCAAATTCTGAATGTTGTTTTCTCAAGGGCCTTTTGTGGCCTCTCAGAGCAGTACTTAGCTTGACCTGCTGGGTGGATGTTGCCGAACCCTGATCCCTTAGATACGGATTTAATCATTCTCAGTTGAAAACATTTACCTGAATATTTATGGGGATTAAAAGTAACATAATCTCAGTCATTTGTTTATATCTCCATTTTACAAAAATGTTTATTCTAAAATTATTTTTAGTCAGGCATATGGAGGTATAATTTACATATATTAAAATTCACTCTTTTGAGTGTACTGATGGGAGTTATGACAAACACATATTCTCACGTGACCATCACCATGACCGACATATAAGATGGTTCTGTCACCTTCTGGAATTCCCTTGTGCTCTTTTAAGTTCAGCTTTTTCGTCCCTTGTTCCAGCCTTTGGCAACCTTTGATTGTTTTATTGTCCCTAAGGCATTTTGTTGTTTGTTTTTATTCGTGAATAGTGTTTTATTGCATGGATGTAGGACTGTTTGGTTATCTATTCAACAGTAGAAGATTGAGATTGTTTCCATTTTTTGGTGATTCTAAACACAGCTATCGACATTTGCGTAGTGTTTTGTATGTACGTACATTTGCATTGGACATTTGGTTTCAGAATGTATATTGAAGTTCAGTCCCAGATGAACAGAGACTGAAAGACTTGGGGGACCCCTGGGAAGAAGAAAGAGAAAATTTCCTTAGTCAGTCATCAGTCAGGCCCAGACCTGTCAGTTAAACATGGGCTAGTTGCGGCAAGAGACTGTTATTATTTTCACTGAGGACGTTTGTCGAGTAGAAATTAAAATTAACTCTATTTCTCTGAGCCCCTGGGGAGGAACATAAGTACATGATGCCAACTATCAATTTAGAGGGCCTGAGGTTACCTAAGTTGTTAAAGTAATATTATTTCCATTTATTCAGGCAATTCCCAGTGTGGGTCACTTGTGTGTGAGGGATGTATTCTTTAAATCATGAACAACTGTTCTTAAGTAGCTAAGGAAGAATAGAGAGTCTGTGGGTAGATTGTTTACTAATTTCTTCAGGGTCATTCAGCTTGAATAAACTCTTTGCTAGCTAACATGGTGATGGTGAGAGGTTTCTTAGTTAAAATAGCTATATTGGAATTTCTGCTGTGCACAGGTCTCTAAGAGAATGATTAATGTTCATTGTAGACCTCAGGCTTAGCACCAACTCAACATACTTCTCTCTGTGCCTACCAAAAATAGGAGTTAAGGAAGGGGTAACAGCCATACTAGGAAAGTTTGGCTAACTCCAGAATCCCATCAAATCTCTTCTACTTTTTTCTAACACTTATAGTATTTTAATAATATGTGTAGAGCATTTCAGTTTTATTTGTATGACCTGCTGATATCTATGACTTATTTCAATGAGGAAATATGTTTGGAGTTCTGAACAATGAACTTAGAAACAGAACTTTGAATAATGCCCATGATTCATTCAAGGGCTATGTCTATTAACAACTGACTTATCAAATTATTGGCTTTGGGTTTATCAGTATCCATGCTGGAAGGCATCAGGTCATCCAATGACCAAGTTTTAGCAGTACCACTGATAAATGTTGAGACCCTAGTAGTAGTAACAACAATGACAATAGTAGTCCAAGAGCTGGCATTTCATGAGCGTAGGGGTTAAGAGAGTGAATATTGGAGTTAAGTCTAGTTTTGACCACTTCCTCCCTCTGTCCATCAAAATAGGAGTAAAGAAGGAGGTAAACCGTAACTGGACTCAAATCTCTGTTTCAACATGTTAACTGAATATTTTCTGCAAGACACATCATCTGAGTTGTGGATCTTGATTGGAAAATGTGGATAAATAATAAATTATAAACCGTTTGAGTCAGTTTTTACATCACTGTGACCAAAATACAAGACAAGAACCACTTAGAGGAAGAAAAGTTTACATGGGGCTCAGAGTTTCAGAAGTCTCAGTCCATAGAAGGCCAACTCCATTGCTCTGAGCCCAAGGGGAGGCAGCACACCATGGTGGAAGGGCCTTGTGGAAGAAGGCCACTCAGTTCCTGGAAGCTGGGAAGTAGGGAGAGGGACGATGAAGGAGCTGCAGAGAAGATATACCCTTCCAGGAGATACCCTCAGTCACCCATCTCCTGCAGCATGTACCACCTGCCTATAGTTACCACCCAGTTAGTCCATTCAAACGAAGATTAACTGATTGGGTTACAGCTTTCACAATCCAATCATTTCATCTTGGAACATTCTAACATTAATGGGAGCTTTTGAGGGACATCTCCTATCCAAATGATGACATAAGTTTAGAATAATTACAAATAAATTATAATGGATAATCAGAAATGAGTGACATTGTTGAAGGATTACATGAGAAGATGAAGTCCTTGAAGCTAGTGCCTGATAAACAGCAAATACAAAATAAAAGTAATTCTTCATCGCTGTTGTCTTATATGTGTGTGCAGCCAGACTGAATGAATTTGAAAAGAAGTAAGTGAAGAATTCTTGTTGCAATATTTCAAAATGAGGGACTCAGGACTTGATAGAGAAAATTCTAGCTTTCCACAATTTGAGAAGGAAAGTGAGAACGGGACGAGAGACTAGTCTAGAGCATGAAGGGATGAGTTCATACCTGGGCTGAAGGGGGATTCTGTCATCTCAAACACGTTGGGACAAATTTCCCTATTCCTATGCAAATGTCATTTCATTCAAACCAAACAAAGTGATTTTCAAATGGGCAAGGTTTGAGCTAACCAGATAAGTGAAAGATAATGCCATTTGTTGGGACAACATGGAAGTGTCTGGAGAATGGTGGAGAACAGAAAAAGCACAGAGGACCAGAAATGAGGAAAATAATCTTAGTTTCAAAAATTCTAGTCTAGAGAATTGGATATTGTAACTTTTGGAGGAGACCCAGAAAAAATAAAAAATCTCAATGGGCTTATGAAGAACAGGCCACACCAAATCTCATTTTCCTTCCTCACACAGTTGCTGGTCTGAAAGATCCTGGGAATATATTGCCTAAGGTATAAAGAAAGACATTGTGAAATATTCTAAAATTTTGAAACACTGGAATGATGGACAAATAGTAACAAATTAAATTTAGCCTGAGTGAACATGATACTTGTTCCTTGAAATATAAAAATCAGTAGACCAAGAATTCTAGCTTTGGTGGAAAAAACTGTGTTTCCTGTGTTGGGTGAGGGTCCTGGGTGGTGGTCTGTGGCTAGTGGCTAGTGAAAGGATCACTCCTTGGGAGCAAAAGCCCAAGCAGACCTCACAGACAGCTTCCCTCACTCCCTGCTCTTTCTTCTGCCTCCCCTTTTCTCTCTCTCTTTTCCTACAGGGTTTTTATCTCTCTTGTCTCTATGTGTCTGTGTGTCTCTCACTTCTTTCTGCTGATTCTCTGGACTTAACTTTCAGTACAAAAACTGATCAAAAGGCTGTCCCAGCTTCGTTGTGTGTAACACATCATCCAAGGGTCTGTGGCCATTGGACTGCATTCTCTGTGGGTCTTAGTTCAACATCTGGAAGGGATGCTCTGGTGGTTTAGGCCTCAGGAGGAGTTGAGGTGACTACAAACCATTCAATCACCTGCAGGTCCAAGAGGGAGGCCCAGGTGGGCAGCAGGGAGGGTGGGTAGTGAAGGAGGGACATTATTCCACTAATTTTGAATGGGACATTGAGACATAGGAGCAATTCGTGAGAAAGACAAACAAACATGGAAAGGATGGAACTTAGCTGCAATATGCAACCAACAGAAAAAATAACTTATTTTAGGAATATTTTTAGTCACCATTATATGCCAAACACACCCTTTCCTCAGGGGTCGGACATAGGTGGGATATTCTGCTCATCCAGGCAGGGCTACCAGGAGAGTAAAATGTCTACAAAAAGTATTTCATGAAGAATAGCTGAAGAATTAAGCTAGGGAAAAATAGCTGAATAGTTGAGCTAGGGAAAAAAAATATTTCAGGGTCATTTAAAAAATTCAGGGCAGGACTCACTCTCTATAAATTTTAATGGCTGTGGTGTGTGAAGAGGAATTCCTTCCTTCTTCCCTCCTTGCTTCCCTCCCCTTCTTCTTACAACAAATAGGCAGAGGCCAGTGGAGCTGAGCTACGAACATTTAGGGAGCTCCTAATTCCTGTGAGTCAGAACTGGCTATTCTTTGAAGGTTCCAAACAGAGGTGATTTCATTCAGGGGTTGCATCCTAGTGGGGAGGCGAAAGCATGAGCCCATGTCTCTGAAAGCAGTAGTTATCACCACTGAGTGGACAGAGCGGGTACCATGGGAGGGGGCTGGAGGTCATGGGAGGATGAGATGCTAGATTGGAACCTTGAAGGGTCAGTGGAACCTCACTAGGTAGACAAAGGGGAAAGGTCTTTCCGAAAAAGCAGTAACACTCATGAAAACAGGGTATGCATTATTATTGCACACTCAGGGAACTTACCATAAGCAATCCCATGGGGTAGGATAGAAATGGTCTCTCTTTTGCTTCTTGGTTGCCATGAAATGAGCTCTTTCCTCTGCCAAATATTCCTGCCATGATTGCCTGCTTCATCATGAGTCAAAAAAAATAAATAAATAAAGATACAAAAATGGGGCCAACTGACCACGGACTAAAGTCTTCAAAACTGTGAGCCAGAATGAATCTTTCTTCTTTTTAAGTTTATTATCTCAGGTATTGTGTTGTAGTGACAGAAAGCTGCCTAACACAAACATGCAATGGGGAGTGTTAGAAGGAGCATTGACACATATGATGGGGGAGTTCAATCAGAGCCTGAACAGGGGGTGGGGGATTATCCTTTAATATTATTATAGGACTTCACTGTGAGGGTTTAGATAGTGAAGTCTTGATTCAGTTTGGGTGATGAACCATAAAGGGTGATGGGTTATTGGCTATCACAATAATCCAAAAAACAAAATGATGCAAGTAAAAGTCTTGAAACCGAGGGGAAGGTAGCAGAACCAAGAGGTTATTTTAATAAGACAGACCCACTTGGGTTTGACAACCCATTGAAAAAGGATGCAATGAGTCTGATTTCTAGGTGTTTGACCAGTGATTCTGTTAGAATGGGAAACATACACAATAGCTAGCTTGGTGAGGAAAGCATGCTTAGTTTCTATCTGCTATGGAAATTACTAGGAATATATCTGGCTTGATATAAGAAAGATTGAATCAGCGTTAAGATCTGTACAGAAGTGAGTTTCCCATCATGAGCACTATTTAAGCAGACAGTTGTATAACCATCTGTCAGGTTTGCAAAAGAGGCAATTCTTGCATTAGGGTAGAAACCAGAATAAACAACCTTTAAAATCTCTTCCAACTTTAAGATTCTATGGTGTTATACTATGGGGTGGGGGGTGCTATATATTTCATATATTGTTGATGTCTCCTGGCAGATTTTAAATACCACCATGACATATACCATGAGATAAAAACAAGTAGAAAAAGAAAATAAGTGCACACTTTTTATGTGTATGTTAATAGCTGTATATTTACTTTACATATACTTTTATGTGAGGCTGTTTATATCAGAACTTTAACTGCTGTTTCACAAATCAGCATTCAGTTATTTGATGTAGTTGAAAATGTCGGGGACTCTGACACAGCCAGCTCTATGGGCTCGTATATAAATATGTGGCACTGTGTGTGTATAAATAAAAAGAAAGAGACCATGATTTGTAGCTCAATGATTACTATTTTCCATTTAGTGCAATATCTATTCTATTACTGCAAAGCAGTCATTTATAAATCTTTTTCAAGGCAACGTTTCTGAGGAGAGTTAAATATCAATCTAAGTATAACATCAGTATGTAAACAGATTGATGAATTGCTAGATTGCTAGGATATAAACCATATGGAACTGCAAATAACGCTCTAAGAAGCCGGGGATAATTTTAGCATTTCATGGAAGCTGAGGATGAGATGGAGAGACACTATCAGTTGATTAAACTTACCAACACTATTTTGGTTTTGCTCTCCAGGGCTATATGGGACATGCAGCATTTTGAACTTTAAAAATATAGATTGCTAGATGGTTTCTTTCCCAATGCAGGATGAAAGGATGGCACGGGTGTTACTGCTGGAAAAGACAATAGAGACAGCCTGGGGACAGATTGTTACTTGGGACCATCTCTGTGAAAGTATTCATTTCATACCAATGTGATTAAGTTTCTGAAGCATTCAGCAGATCTTCAAAGGGGTCCAGGACACAAATAGAGGTTAAGAATCTTTTACTTTCTAAGTGGTAAAGGGAGGCTGGAATCCAGGCTTCCATTTGCTCAGTGTTGAGCTCTTTTTAGGGAAATATATTATCTTCCCGCACTAAAACAGCGATGGCATAATATGCTTTGTCACTTACTATAATCGAGGAAGATTCTCCTTCTTTTCTGCATTGTCCAAGTAGATCCTTCTCCCTTTGAGGGGCAAGGCAGCCTCAGTATTATTGCTGGGGTGAGTGGAATTAAATGGAGGGGCCCTGGAGACTCTTGTGACAAACATGAAGAATTTTAGGTACACCCTTGCAGAGTAGAGCAGAGAATGTGTAGCAATGTTCAGGGAATTTGAGCACAAGAGGTGGCCAGTGTGGAAAATTCTGAAGCCCTCACTGAATTTGGCTTCTGCAAACCCAAACTGAATTATCAAGGAAGAGAGAATTTTCTGTGGAGGACTCAGAAGGGAACTGGAGAGGAGATTACTTCAGAGCCTCTGAGGGAAGGTTCTCAGAACTGCCAGCATTTCGCCAAGCAGGCTGAAGGCAAGCCTGACCCTGGCTGCCTGTTCACACAACACCAGCACATGGGCACTGTGGTGCTAGTCTCTGAGACTAGAGGGAGCACCAAGCAGCCAGTTTGCAATCAATAGGGAACATCCACTGCTCGGGGACCTGGACCTGTGCTGTGGCTACCACTTGGACGTCCAGGTGGCTGGGGCTCCTGCCAGATACTTGTCCAGCCCACAGAGGATGGCCCAGGAAAGGCCAGAGCTACCCCTCCAGCAGTTGGGAGGGTCCCTGGATGTGCATCAGGGCTTAGGTACAGCTGGGCTGGGAGCTGATCCTACATCTGCTCCTTTTTCTCAGCAGAGACTCCAGGAGCTCCAAAGCCTGCAAAGTGACCAGAGCAAAAACCAACACTTGCTGCACTTTGTGTTCCATTCTGCTGCAGAGTGGACTTTTTTGTGTTGTTTAAAACAAACAAACAAACAAACACACAAATAAACAAAGAAACAAACAAAAAAACCAGAGTGTTCTATTTTAAAGGGTTATGATTTTCCTTTGGCGACAGGACTAATTGCCTCTGACTGCTAGATATGATCATTTCTCTTGACTTCATTAGGTATTTATACCAGATACATCTCTTGAAACTTCCCTTCCAATACGTGGCTTACCCACAGGGAGTTTCAGGTGGCAGGCTCTTGGTCAACATGCTTTTGGGAAGGTACAAAGAAAATACAATTTCTAGGAGTGAGTGTATCAAAAGGTAGAAAAAATGTATGGTTGTCATCTTTGGTAGTACCTGGTAGGGCTGAGTGTGAGAATGTATCTGATAAAATTTAGCAAAATAAAAAGTTTAAACATATAACACAGAACAGACTTTGAATTCAAAGGACTGATTCCTAGCTAGATGGCGCACACCTGTAATCCCGGTGGCTCGGGAGACTGAGGCAAGACTGACCGTAGGTTCGAGGTCAGCCTCAGCAATTTAGCGAGACTGTAAGTGATCTGGTGAGAATCTGTATCAAAAATAAAATAAATTAATAAAATTTTTAAAAAGGGAAGCAATCTAGCGAAACTATCTCAAAATTTATTTATTTTTTTTAAGGGCTAGGGGGGATGTGTTTAGGCACCAATCCTTGGTACCAAGAAAAAAAAAAAGCCTGATTCCTATTCTTTGACAGGCAGAAAGGGTGATGAAGAAGAGAAAGAGGAGGCGGAGGTGAAGCAGCAACGACATAACCCATCATCCTGAACTCGAAGGCACACAAATCCACCAGACTTCCAAGAGGAATTGTTCCAGCTTCAGTGGTGCCTAGACAAAGGGGCCATTTCTTCATTGCACATGTGGTAGTCACAGCAGCCCTGGTGATGTCAGCTGCTCCCCCAGGTGAATACCCTCTGGCAGAAATGAAATGCATTTGCTTACTCCTCCGCTGGCAACAGGTGCACTTAGCTAAAACCCTCCTCTCAAGGCCATCTCACCACCCATGACCCCTGAGGCACTTGGGTCAGCTTTCCTGCTCTGAGAACTTCCTAGTGAAGGCCCCCTTATCACTGGAAAAACTTGACCTCCAACACACAAAGTATGTCATGGAGCAGGGGGAACGGAACTTGCTGGCTTCAAAGTCAATTTGGCTTTGCTTACCTTTGAAATTGAACATTTGTATTTTGAAACTGTTTATGAGAAATCCTCCGAGCACTGACCTGCAAACACAGACACCAAGGACCTCTCAGGCCACAGTGTGCAAATAACATGGATAAGGACAAGTGAGTCAAGTAACAATGAAATCTGGCAGCGGCTGATTTGACTTTTCAGTTCTCCAATTGCAAACCTTCCTTCTCTTAAGTCTTTGGGTCCCCTATCCAGGCTGTGGAGGCTGGTGGTGCCTGTGCACAAGGCTTTGAAACTTTTAAATTATAATTGTATTTGACTGGGTATGGTGGTGCATGCTTGTAATTCCAGCAACTGGGGAGGCCAAGGCAGGAGGATCGTGAGTTCAAAGCCAGCCTCAGCAACTAAGTGAGGCCTGAAGTGACTTAGTGAGACCCTGTCTTTAAATACAAAAATAAAAAGGGCTGTGGATGTGGCTTAGTGGTAAAGCACCTCTGGTACCAGAAAACAAACAAACAAAACAAAAAAAACCCCAAAACCTGTATTTGAGTCTCCACCTTTCTATTTACCAACTAGGATAACGTAGAAGTATTGGTCATGAAAATAAGCTTTGGTTTCTATCTAGTGTGAAAAAAGAGACGTCCACTACAGAAGTTTTGTGAGAAGATTAAATAACGTAATAAAGACTCTTTAAGTCTTTCATAAGGATCTTGTCCCCACCCACCATTTTACAGAAAGGTCCAGAAATGTTAAATAAATTGTCCGCAGCTTGTAAGTATGTTTTCTGAGATTTAGGTCAGAGAAGGTAGTCAAGAAATGCCCACTAAAATCAGATGAGCCACCTGGCATGCCACTGATCCTCCCGCTTCAGAAATTTGCCTTTTGTCTAAAAGAATCATGGTGCCCTTTATGTCTTCACAAACTGATTAGGTTCATAAGTTCATTTTTGTTGTTGTTGTTGTCGTCTCTAAGATATTCTTGGAGATAAAGGGGGAGAATAGTTCTTGTTGCATTTATCCTGGAAATACAAAAGAGATAGCAGAATTAATCCAGAACTCAAATAACAAATTCAGGAGAGCATTAGTAACCGTAGTTTTCAGTGCAGTGTTTTGCAATCTGAGCTTTCCAACACATATATTTATTGAACACATACTGTTTGCAAAACACTATATTAAGAATTATACTTTTCTGGTGTAGGGCTAGTAAGTCCTGGAACAGAAAACAGATATTTCATATTGCATTAAGTGTCCTGCTCTGGAGAAAAATAAACAAGCATAAAGTGAAGACAACAGGACCGGGGTCAACGGGACAGTCCAATGACTAGAAATCAGATCAGCTATTTTGGCAAATTGAACAGTTTCTAGACAGTTGCCGCAGCACCAGATGATGTTTATTGGTTCAAAGTCATTGTTATAATGTATCTCTTGGATTAAGCTTTTCCTATTACAAGGACAGTATGTCAGATTCTGCTGAATAAAGTAATGGCAACTCTGCCTTCTAAATGTATTTGCTTTTCACTTTGAAAAGTACATCTACTGTACATCTTTACACATTGGCCTTTGGACTTGATTCCCAGAACAAGGGGGAATAAAAAAAAAACAAAAAACTGTGATCTTTATGGCATGGGGCTGGGAGCTTGTACACTTTGCTTATACCTACCAAAGTGCCTGGCATGTAATGGGTCTCAATTAACAATAAATTACAGCTCATGTAGATGATTTATCATTTGGTGGCCACTCCCATGAGTACCTCATATATGTTGACAGATTTTATTAAGAGGAATCTTACATGATTATGGTGAGTAGGTGAAACTGCCAATCACTGGCCAAGTGACCTCTGGTCAGTTGCTGAAGCACCTTGGTCTCAGTTTCATCATCTGTAATATGGAAATGACAACTGGGTTAACCTCATCGGGTTATTATGAAGATGCCCAAATTAACACCTGGATAGCATTTGGGATAGCCTTGGTAGACATGGATGCCCAATAAACACTGGACAGTATTTGTATTTATCCTAAGGTAGCCCCTCAAGCCATTGGGGGAAATCAGGATTTGAACCAGGTTGCCTGGCTCAAGAGCCCCTGTTTCTAAACACTATTTAAGTGAGTAACTAAGTAATTGAAGAAATAGCAGATAATGGCAGATTCCAGGTACCCTATCACTGGTCCCACAATTTAAAACTACATCTGGGCTAACCTACTTGTGTCAGTCACTTTTTCATTACTGTGATAAAATACCTGAAATGATCATCTTATAAAAAGGAAACTCATGGCTATGGAGATTTTGGTGCATGACCAATTGACTCCATTGTTTTGGGCCTGTGGCAAGGCAGCACATCAGGGCAGGGGGTATATGGTGGAACAAACTGTTCACTTCATGACTGGAAGAGGAAGAAGGGGTTGGGGTCCTAATATCCCCTTCAAGTCACACTCCCAATGACCAGAAGACCTCATACTATGCCCTACTTCTTTAAGGTCCTGTCACCTGTCAGTAGTGCTATAGGATCACTTAAACAAATATGGCACTATCCTGAGTACACAGATTGCATCCATAATGGAGGCAGGAAGTCCTTGCTGTCCTTTCCTTCCCAGACCACGCCTCCTTTCCAGGCTGTGGATGTTGGTTGGTGCCTGGGCTCAAGGTCAGACTTGCACATCTGCATAGTGGGAGCCAGTCTTTTTGCAGGTTAGTAGCAAAAGACTGTATTCTTTTATGCAGGGAGAAACGAATGGAGGGAGCGCAAAAATAATAATTTGTACTTGAAGAGCACCCTCCAGTTTACAAAGCACTTTCACGCCTAATGTCTCTTTTGATGTTGGAACAATTCTGACTTAGGTTATTACCTCCATGTGATTTGTCCATGCTCCCACGGAGGGTAAACCCTGGAGCTCCAACTTTCATCCGGGTGTCCTGATTGTGTTTCCCGTCTAGCTTCTTTGACAAAATATTTGATGTTTTATATTTGATGTTCTTAGCCTTAGAAGAATGATTCCATGATTTTTCTAGTGTAGATTTTGATCTGCTTGGGGAAGTTTCAGTTTGAACCTTTCCTGAAGACAGTGGAATGGTACAAGATGACCCTGATTGTATCTAAAGGAATTTTGTGATTCCTTTCCAGGATTCTGTGGAAGAAATAAAATTATTTTCTTGGAATATCTGCTACAGGAAATATCACAGTAGCTGTGAAGAGCTATGGATTTGAGACCTCTGACCATGTGCTCTAGCAGAAAAACAAGGGAGAAGAAAATGAGACATGGAGAAAATTATTTTGTTCACTTCAAATGTTATTGTCTTCTTCTGATAATATTTTATTTCAAAATAGGTATCCACAGCACCCTTCCACATGTAGGGATTGTTTTTCATTTCAAACCCAATTGCTTCCTTTTTGATTCTGTAGCAAATTGACCTTCTGAGTGTGTGGCATAATTACTTCCATGGCAATGGGCTGAAGTTAGAGACAGGCCATTATGTGAACACAACAGGCTGAGCAGAGAGATGAGAGCTAAGAGTTCTTTCAAAAAAAAAAAAAAAAAAAAGGCTATCCTTAATAATAGCAGGACAGAGGTAGAAAATTACTGACATTTTAAATTGCTTTTTCGATACAGGTTTTGTCTCTATCTTAAAACACTGTGCCACACTGGGAAAATTTCTCTGCATTTTTAATTGTAGATAATTTTGCGTAAGAAAAACCTCCCTATGAAAAATGGTCTAATGAAATGTGCTTAGTTTGACTTTGGCAAGGCTCCATGTCATTCTAAACGAGCGCATAAAAACAGACACAAACAATATTTGCTATTACCTGAGAGCATAAGAGATAATTTGCATCCAAAGCAAAAGAGCAGATGGAGAAGTGGAGACTGGGCCCTAGACCAGCCCCTCCTTCACACACCTATGCAGAAGAGCAGGAGTAAGGGAAGCAGGTGGTACTGCCATCAAGTGGTGAACCAAGGTAGGGCTGAAGGCTACCTTGGCCCCTCACTTATCTGGAACCCTACCGTATCTATCCTAAGATAACACAAATCAGGAAGAAAGGGAAGAAGTCCCAGGTAATGCCAGAGCAACTGCTAGGAGAAGACACACTCTAAAGCTTGTGTGCTTTGCTCAAAGAATGGCATATCAGAACCTTCTTTATGCTTACCTTTGGCAAAATTCTAATAACCATGGCTTTCAAGCTCTATCTTATATTAGAATCAACTGGTCAGAAGGGAAAGAAGAAAGGAAAGTGAACTGACCAGGTATTTCATAAGCATTTGTTTTATTCTAATAACAACCGGATGGTACACTGGTGTGACTTACTCATTTTTGTTTTCTTTTTTTGGAAGCGAGGTACCAGGGATTGAACTCAGGGGCACTTCGCCACTGAGCCACATCCTCAGCCCTATTTTCTACTTTATTTAGAGAAGGGGTTTCACGAGTTGCTAAGTGCCTTGCTTTTGCTGAGGCTGGCTTTGAACTTGTGATCCTCCTGCTTTAGCCTCCTGAGTTTCTGGGATTGTAGGAGTGCGCCACCAACTCATTCTTTTTTTTGGTACTGGGGATTGAACTCAGGGGCACTCAACCACTGAGCTGCATCCCCAGCCCTATTTTGTGTTTTATTTAGAGACAGGGTCTCACTGAGTTGCTTAGCACCTTGCCGTTGCTAAGGCTGGCTTGGAGCTCACGATTCTCCTGTCTCAGCCTCCCAAAGTGTTAAGACTGCAGGCGTGCGCCACTACTCCCAGATTGACTCATTCATTTTTGAAAATGATAAAACATACTCAGAGAAAGTCAATCAACTGGTACATGGTAGAGTTGGTATTTGTGTCCAAGACTCTGTGAGCCCAGAGCTCATTTTCTTCTTGCTTGTCCTTTTGGCCTTTACAAAGACAGTCACACTCAGGAACAATCCCCACTGGTCAGGGCAATAACAAGAGACAAAACTGGAATCAGTACCTAAAAATGTACTCTACTCTGGAACCACGAAATGTAGAGCAAAACATCCTTAATAGTTCCCCAAAGCCTCTGTTTTAGAGATGGTCACCATGACTCTGGATCATGAGGGAAGATGTTCAGTTGTGTACAGACTTCTCTGTGTAAGCAGCCTGGGGAGGATACCTGGTGGAGTAGAGCTTGGGATCCAAGTGCACTGCAGTTTGCTAGCTGTGGGAACTTGGTCAAGTTGCATCATCTTAGTCAACTTCCTTTTTTACTCATCTGAAAAAATAATCATGATAATTAAACCTCCTACCTGAAGGAGTTGGTTTAGAGGGTCAGATAAAGGAATTCATAGAAAGAGAGCAGTTGTGTAAGCATCAAACATCATTTCAGAAGTTTAAAGCTCAAATTGTGAAGGACTGGATCCTGATTGTTATTTATACTATATACTTGTTCATTTATTCACTGGATACATATTTCTTTAGCACATATTATGAGCCTAGCAGTGGGCAGCGGCTAAGTAAATTAATATAAACCACAGCCATTTCCATCTAGGAACTCAGACATGTAACTAAGAAACGAAGCACCTGTAAATCAGAGGAGGAGCATCTTTGTGGAAACTCACATCCCCTCCCTGGAGAAGCTAGGAGGGCTTCCTGGAGGTGGCTTTCAGGAGGGAGCACAGAAGATTAAGAGGGAATGGAGCCCACAGCAAATGGAGGGAGAGGGGGTGGCTTTGTGTGTTGGGGTACAGAGTGTGTGGGAGGAATGGAGACTGCAGAGGTGGTCAGGACCAGTGCAGAAAGGGCAGCCTGCTACAGATAAATCCTTAGATGCATTCCATGTTTTTCAATATTCTTTAGCAGTCTCCCCAGCCCCAGAGAAAATCTCATGGAGAACCCCAGCATATGGAAAAAAGAATAAAAGCATCATTTTATTAGGAGATTTAATTAGGAGTTTAATCTGTAAATTTGAATTTATAGAATCAATCAATGACAATAATAAACAGGCACTAACTAATAACAATTTGGGGTTATGAGTGATAAATTCAACTTTCATTATACATGCACACACACATACATATTTCTAATTATATAATATTGAGAATACTCTGATTCACTTAGAAAATGAGTAGCAAAGGTAACTTCCCCACCCCCAAAGACCTCAATTGCAATCTCTGGACACTCCTAACTGATCTGGAAGTCTAAAAGAGAAGTAGTGACGTTTTATTTCAAATTTAAATGGTTATCTATCAACTTCTTACCTTTCTTATCATAAATAAAAAGATCCAATGAGAAGCACTGTAATCAGTGCTAACATGATTCATAACACATCATTACTGAGATGTGACCAGGTCCCTGTCCACGTGTCCCAGCCTGGCTGTCAGGCTGTGATGAGGACGTACACCGAGGCACTATACCTGAGCCTTACTGAGCCTGAATGAGGAAGAAGTCGTGGTCTGTTTGTGCTGCTATAACAAAATACCTAAGTCTGGCAATTTATAAACAATGCACATTGATTTCTCATGGTTCTGGAGGCTGAAAGTCTGAGATCAAGGCACTGGAAAGTGTGGTGTCTGGTGAGGGCCTGGTCTCTGCTCCCAAGACAGCTCCTTGCCACTGTGCCCTCTGGATGGGACTGAAGGTAGAAGGACTAAAAAATGCCCAGCTCATTCCCTCTAGTCCTTTTACAAGCTTCTTAATTCCATTTATGAGGGCAGAGCCTTTAATTATCTCCTAAAGCCTCCACTTCTTAATACTATCACATGGGGGTCTAAGTTCCAATGTGAACATTGAACACTACTATTCAAACCATAGCAGAAGACCAAACACGCATGTCCTGGGAGGCCAGATTTTTTTTGGGGGGGGGGGGGCTCTGACACACAAACGTGTCCTTTAGCAGATTTTAAAAAAATTATTGCTCTCAGTTTGGTTGAAAAAGTCAGTGACAGAATATAAAATTATGTGAGTCTTATCAGCTGACAGCATGTTCTATTTCTTTCCCTATGTTCAGTTCCCAACTGGCTTGGTCAGGGCCTGTCACATGGCACGTTCTCCATCATATTGCTGATTGAACTGAAGTTCAGGAGAGGGTGTTGATCTGAGCTGGGCATTTGCAGAGCATGCAAGGTAGCTGAGGTACATGTACCTCAAGCTGTGCCCTGCAGGGACCACGTATGGAATGAGAAGAGAGAGTCGCCAACAGTACCTGTGACATCAACCTGGACAGGGAACAAGAAGAAGATCCAGTGAGGAAACCAAGAAAGCACCAGCTGAATTCTCAGGCCAACTCTGGAGAGCTGATTATGTGAGACTAGTTTGCATTACGATGATCCTTCACCCATGTGACATGTTTTTCTTGATTTAGCCCTAGATTTAACTTCCCTTTCATTTACTTTAACAGCTTATAAATGGTAAGGAGTACACAATGACCACACTGCTATAAATGACCACAGCTTATAAATGGTAAGGAGTACACAATGACCACCCTTTCAAGAATGTGTGTGAGAGCTGAGTGCGGTGGCACATGCCTATAATCCGAGCGGCTCGGGAGGCTGAGGCAGGAGGATTGTGAAAAGCTAGCTTTAGCAAAAAGGCCGTGAGACCCTGTCTCTAAATAAAATACAAAATAGGGCTGGGGATGTGGCTCAGTAGTCGAGTGCCCCTGAGTTCAATCCCAGGTACCCAAATTAAAAAAAAAGAAAATGTGTATGTGCAGGTATGGGGTCTATTCTAGTGTGGTGTACCCGGGCACAGTAGACCCTTGGGCCAGAGTGCTGTTGGTATTCTGTCCTGTTCCTCACTTGTGAAGGTTTCAGTTTTTAGCTCTGGAGCTGGCTTTGTAGAGTTCAGCAAGACCTACTCTCTGCTCTACCAGTACTGTAAGCGTGATTCATCTCACTGCTTGGGAGGACCTCTCCCTGGAAGAGTTGGTTTGACTCTGGAGGATTATTGGGTTGGGAACCAATTTGGCACATACTTGAGGGGACACTGGGCTCTCTGACGAGTCTGAATCATATGCCCCAATGGAAACTTTCCCCATCTGGGGAGTCATTAATGTGTCATAACCCATAATTTAAAAATTATTGGGTGTTTAGGACTTCCTTTCTCTCTCAGCCCACAGATTCTTATCCTCACACACCAATGGAACCTTCTGAATATAAATGAAGGGGGAAATCCTCCTACCCTCTCTTCCTGTAGCAGTAATATAAGAACCAATGTAGCCAGGAACTGTCTACTCAGAGCTTCTTTATAGAACAATAATTTTTACCCTACTAACTTCGTATGCCTGGCTGCTATTAAGATTCTCAAAATCCCAACACTTTTTTTTTTTTTTAGTTCTGGCAGGCCCTGGGTGACTCCTCAAAGGTAGGCGCTCCTCCCAGCCTGGCAACTCCATGACTCACCAAGGGTCAACCAATGAGGGAGTTCCCTGGGTGAAGGGACAGAGGTCACGCCTGTCTGAGGATGGACGTTAACTTCAGAAGTGTTTTATAAGCAGCATCGAATTTCTAGGTGCCTTGGCCTTTTTGCTTGCATGTTGACCTTGTAGGATCATGAAACAGAAGTAGAGAGGGACGGGGTCAAATGTGTGTAAAGGTCACTCAGCTTCATGTCTGGAAGATGCTCAGGGAAGCCAAGTTCCTGTCAGGGGAAGGAGGACAGGGAAAGAGATTTTTTAAGGTTTATTGTTGAAATTTCTTACCATGTTTCCTTCTTGTGTCCCTTTACGCATCCTGCTGATAAATTTAAATATGGATGTCTATATTTAATCTTATCTGCAGAAAGAAAGAAAAATAGAGTTCGTAAGACATTTAAAGGCAGGCTACTGTGCTTATTTACTTTTAGATAAGCGAAATAGCCATATAATTTAGTCTTGATAAAGAATACTGGGGCTGCCTGTTTGTCAAAGACATATGACTTTTAAACAGTTGTATGCAGTTTGAGATGTCACCAGAGAAAAACCCCTTAATTCCTACTTGCCAACTTTACCTTTAAGCCCTGCTCCTTCCTCCCCCGCAGTATTTTTTAAGCTTGTGTTTGCAGGGTCACTGATTGATTGCCTGTGTTTCTGACCATTGCTATTAGAACATCTGCATGGCCGTAGGTTCAGCTTGGGGTATGGTCAAACGTTGCTCCCTGCCAGCTCCTCTGTGTTCCCCACATGGCCAGGGGCTCTTCTTCCCTCTCCAACCCATGAAACTCCCTTTTCCTCCACAGGGGTCTATGCAGAGGAGGACAGTCTGTCCCCATTCTGGCGTGTGTTGAAATGGGAACACGATGGTCCAAGGACATCTGGTTGACCACTCTGCTCCTTCCTACCCGTAACCTAACAGACAACTCAATTGGATCAGGCAATTTGTACGGTCAGGATCAAATGCTGCCCAATTTAATTCAATTACTCTTCACCGCAAGAGAAAACACGGTTATTAGGGTGACAGGGCCTCTGCGAAGAATGCAGGCTCACAGCCAGAGACTTGCCAACACACTGCAGAGCTGTGAGAAGCAGGAACTGTGCAGAGGACGATGACAGGGCAGAGCTGGGCCCACTTCCCAGGACTCAGACAGTGGTGGATCTCTGGTGACAATTGCTCAGAGGCCCATTTCCCATGGAAACCCACGGACATTGTGGGCACATCTGCGATGAGGCTTGGAGAGGTGTGGAGAAGCCGGCTTTTTCTGTCACAGGATAACCACGCATTATTTACCAAATGCTGGGGAGAAAGATGCAGAGCTGAAGTAGTAACAGCAGCCAGCGGGAGCAGCAGCTATTTCCAAACAGTTTAAAGAGAAATTTCTTACCTACGGTTCCTAAGTCTCCGTGACAAATGTGACAACTAAGAAGATCACGTAGATCTTATATCGTCGTTGTTAAGGCTTATCTTCTAACTGCTAGTTTCCTCGCCCTATTTAACAATTGTAGAAACTACCATTTATTCAGCATTTCTGTTGGCCAGACACGGCTCAGTACTGTTTTTGTGGCTCAGCTTCTTCTAACCTCTTAGGAATCCTGCGAGGTTAGGGCCCTGTAACCTCCACCTTAGAGAAGTGAAAAATGACACTTAAGCAAAATGCAGTGGTGCACGCCTATAAACCCAGCACTTTGGGAGACTGAGACAGGAGAATCGCGAGTTCAAAGCCAGCCTCAGCAACGGCGAGGTGCTAAGCAACTCAGTGAGATCCTGTCTCTACATAAAACACAAAATAGGGCTGAGGATGTGCCTCAGTGGTCGAGTATCCCTGAGTTCAATCCCTGGTACTAAAAAAAAAAAAAAAAAATGACACTTAGTGAGCTGAGCGACTGGCCAAGTCTCATCGCCAGTGAGTGGCAGGATAGGACCCAAGCCAGATCGGTGGATCTCAATTCCTTTCTTCTCCTTGGCCTTCTTTTCTCAAATCACCTTTGAGAGAGATCTGCCCCCTACTCAGCAGCCCATTGGATACACGAGAACCTGTGTCCACAGGTAATCACGTCCTCGTTTCTTCACCAACATAAGCGGTTAAACACTCCGGGTTCAAATCCCAGCTCTGGCACTTGCTGGCCATGTGATTGTGGGAGATGTCCTAATTCTGTTTATCTGTTTCCTGATATAAGTGAGGAAAACGTCTGCTCAGAGGGTTGTGAGGAAGACAAACAGAGTCAGCACACTGGAAGCATTTTAAATGGTGCCTGAGAAAAGTATGTAGAAGTTGTCAGTTATGATCGTCACTTCCGTCCTGAAAGTCCATAAGCCTTCCCTCAGTGTCCCTGGGGGACTAGTTGTAAAACCCTGCACAGACACCAAATCCAAAGTGCTCAAGTCCCCTGCATAAAATGGCGTAATATTCACTGTAATCTCCACACATCCTCTGTATACTTTAAATCATCTCTAAATAACTTATAATAATTCTGCACTATGATACCAAGTAAATGCTATGTTATACTGTACTGTATGGGGACTAGTTACAAGAAAAAAGCCTGTACACGTTAGATACAGATGTGATTTTCTCCCCAAATATCTTCAGTCCACTATTGGTTGAATCTGTAGATGAGGACCCCGAGGATAAGGAAGGCCACCTATAACACAGATTCAAGGTGGAGGATATTTTTCTGGTAGACACATCTGGACACATCTGAGACAGTCCCAGAAGCAGGTGGGTGCCCACAGTAGTCAGGCTGAAGCTCAGCAGTGTGTTCATGCATAGTCATACTGGCTGACCAGTCTGGCCTCTGTGGTTGTTGGGGAGGCTGTGAGAAGCAGTGCCTAAGGAAATTCTGTCTGGAGTCAGGTGAGGTATTCCTTTGACTTCAGGCTCTGTTACTACTCAGGAGCACGGACAACAGAGGAGGTTGGAAGATTCGTCCAAAACAAGGGGATAGTAGTTCTCCTCTCTTCCTCCGGCCACCTTGGGTCACCGCTCACATTCTCTCAGGCCCACTTTCTGCTATTTGGAAGAGGGGGCTCTTGGGACTCTTCTGAAGGCCAAAAATCACCACAGCTAAGCATGCATCTTGGCAAAAGGCTGAGTGTCCTTCGACTTGTGTCTTTCCCACGTGTCTCTGAGGTTCCCCACACGCTTTCTCTAGATTTATCACCATTTAGCTACTTGGCCGAGAGTTTTGAAAACTCTAGAAACTCACTGGAATGTCCCCCAAGGCCTTGCCTGGGTCACCTGGGTGCCCGCCCTCCACCCGCGAGGAAGCCAGGGCGAGGTGTTTCCCTTCTGAAGCAATGCCGAGCAAGTGCTGTGAGCCATTGTTAATGATTCTTACCCTTGAATCGCTTTTAGGGTCAGGGTCACTTTTATTTTCTTCAGGTACCATGAATATAAGCTGATAAGCAAATCCGTGTACATCCAATTATGTGAACTCTGGCTTCTGACTCTGCGGTTATTTTGACGCGAGGGACACCAGAGTTAAGTATTGAGTTGCTATGATCCTCTTTCCAGCAGGACCCACTATGGCTCCATGCTACTCTGGGCTATGGAATGACAAGCTACCATGGTCGGCCTCCCAGTTCTGTGACCTTTGTTTCAGATTCTCTGTGGAGAGTATAGACCATTTGAATAAAAGCCAGATTGTTTGGGTTCGTTTTGATTGAGCTTTCTGGAGTTATATTTCTGAGAGTGATGTTTTCATAAAGTGGGGAATGGTTTGCTGGGCAAAATTAGAAATGTCATATCCTTGTATGAGATGTAACTGAACAGAAAAGCCAAGACAGGCTCCTCTTCCTTGTTTTACACTTTAGAGTCAATTCTTTTGCTTCTCAGCCTCAGTCCCTCCATTGCCATGGGAATTGATGTAAGTGATTCCTACAGCCCACCCTACCTCCTGAAAATGAATCGGGTTAGTCGCTAATGCCCTGAGCCCTTCAATGAACATCATGGTATTTGAGTTAAAATGTCTGGTATTAGACTAGAAAGAGAGATGCTTCCAGTCCCGAGAGGAGCAGTAGCTCACAGCTGTAGCCAGAGAAGAGGAATGGAGGCTGACTATTCATGACATGCCCAGCTCTTGGGTCCTCCAAAGGGAACCTGGGAAGCAAATGGCAGCTCCATCCAGGTAACTGTCCCAGTGGAACATGAAGGGATGATGCCTTGATTTCCACACCAGCTGAGCACCTGAATAACTATATTTTAAGCAACACAGCGCATCAAACAGATTGACTTAACATCCAGGGAGCCAATTGCACCCAGGCCTGTCCAAACTGGCCTTTTTCATTGCAGGGTGTGGGAGAACACAGGGCTTTGTGGGTCCCTGGGGGCCTGCCAGGCCCAGAGCCGTTGCTCAGCTGTGGGAGGCACGCCAGTTCTCAGGTCTGCTAATGAGTGGTGTGGTGTCTGGCAAAGATCTTGCCTGCAAGTGAGTGTGACTAATCATGAATCTTTTCAATAATGCTGACAATTCATTCTCTTTTTCTCTCCTTCACCCGCTCTCTCTTTGCTGGAGCCGACTGAAATAGGAGCAAATTAGTTTCATTCTGGAAAAGGCAGGGCATGATAAAGGACCCCCTAAAAGGTTTCTAGTGTGCTGTGCCTGGATGTTTTGCAGTCAGTATAATTATCTGACTTGGGTGAGTTGACAGGGTATTTTTTCTGTTGTTTCCTATACCCCATAGCAGGCGGCATCTGAAGACAGTGCCTTGTTCCTGTTGAACACATTTACATTTGATGCCAGTGCGGGCTGTGTCATTATTATTCTGTGTGTGTTCCAGCCCAAACGGACGACTCTCCCATTTCCTGTTCAAAGGCTATGTTTCTTCAGGTAATATTCCTGTCCCCACATGGAAATGTGGCAGACCTTCAATGCTCTGGACTCCATCACTGGGGAGGGGAACCTTTCTCAGGGGTCCTTTCTCTCCCTACCACCCACGTTATTGTTTGATAAGTTCACTGCGTTTCTGACACCAGAACCAAACTGAGTGATCTCTCATGGGGAAGCTGTGTACCTGTGCACAGGTAGGTGTGCGCCGCTGGGAAGTAGGTCGCGCCCTCTGTTGGTTAGTGGGTTGGAAGACTTTAGGCAGGTTTTGCTGATGTTGGACCAGAACTTTTTAAAAAGTGTAGCAATTATCAAACGATGCTGTCCCTCATTGTAGACTAGACCTCTGAGAATGACTCAAATATAATTTCTTAATTGCTGCATCAAAGCTTTTAAATTTTGAGAGCCATGAGCCAGTGAAGGAAAAAAAGACATGTAGCAGGAGTCAGAGGCATTCAGACAGCTTTTAAATTTCTTACTCTCCAAAATAAATATACAGTCTAGCCGAGCCTGCTTTTCCACCTTTAATATTTATACCTATTTCTTCTTTGATTCTAAGACTTGGGGATCTTCTATTATCACACCATCATCATTGCTACCAGTAACATTACCATTTTGGAAACCCAAAATGGTAATCAGAAGTATCAAAGCTGTATTTTCCAAATTAAAAATTGGGACATGTGTTCCAACATATGTCAGAATATTTGCAAGCGTGATAAGTAAAAGTAGTTAAAAAGAGAATTTACTTTGAATGCTCTGACCATAGAATTGCATTTCATTTTCTAAGTCACTTGTATTTAGAAGGCATTCATAGACTAGGGTTTCTGGTAGCCTGAGATTATATCTGACTTTCAGTTCTGTTTTGTAGGATGCAGTGTTCCAGCAATGAGGACATTTCACATGAACATCCACATTTGTAGCTTCTCATTAAAAATATTCAGAGAGCCTACATTCTGGGAGCAAATTTTTGATACATGCACATCAGATAGAGCAGTAATCTCCAGGATATATAAAGAACTCAAAAACTTAACACCATAAAAAAACAAACAACTCAATCAAAAAATGGGCTAAGGAGCTGTACATATACTTCTCAGAAGAAGATATACAATCGATCAACAGATATATGAAAAAATGTTTAACATCTCTAGGAATTAGAGAAATGCGAATCAAAACTACTCTAAGATTTCATCTTATGCCAGTCAGAATGGCCATTATCAAGAGTACAAACAAGTGTTGGCAAGGATGTGGGGGAAAAGGCACACTCATATATTGTGATGGGACTGCAAATGTGTGCAACCAATCTGGAAAGCAGTATGGAGATTCCTTAGAAAACTTGGAATGGAACCACCATTTGACCCAGCTATACCACTCCTCAGTCTATACCCAAAGGACTTACAAACAGCATACTACAGTGACGCAGCCACTTCAGTGTTTATATCAGCTCAATTCACAAAATAACTAAACTGTGGAAGCAACCTAGATGTCCTTCAATAGATGAATGGATAAAGAAACTGTGGTATATACACACAATGGACTATTACTCAGCATTAAAAGAGAATAAAATTATGGCATTTGCAGGTAAATGGATGGCGCTGGAGAACATCATGCTAAGTGAAGTAAGCCAATTCCAAAAAACAAAGGCTGAATGTTCTCTCTGATAAGTGGATGCTGATCCCTAATAGGGGAGGGTGCATGAGAAGAATGAAGGAACTTTCGTCAAACGGGAGGGAGGGAAGGGGATGAGACATGGGTGGCAGGAAAGATGGTGGAATGCAATGGACAACAGTGCTCTAGGTACCTGTATGACTGCACATATGGTGTGACTCTATATTGTGTACAACCAGAGAAATGAAAAGTTACTCTCCATTTGTGTAAAAAAAAAAAAAATCTTCAAATCTGGCAACACTGACTGCAGAGACCAGCATGTGTCAGTCATGGACCTGGACAGCTGCCACCCTCACATAGGATCCTGCACCACACTCCTCACTACTCTCTACCACTTCCGGTTCAGCCTTCTCACTGACTGCCTATGCTTATAGGCTCATATAGCCCAAGGTGCTCAAGAGTCCAGTGTACTCATCCTCAGAGCAGGGAACTGGCTTCGTGCCTCCTCTCAAGTCGGGCCCCATCTTAGAGGGCTGGTCCTCAGTACAAAATTGATCCAAAGGTGAATTCTCTACCTGAAGGGTTGTGAACCTCGATGCCCATGACCTGTTCCACTTTTGTTCCTTTGATTAAAAATACTGCCCAGCTGGGCTGGGGTTGTAGCTGAGTGGCAGAGTGCTTGCTTAGCCCGTGTGAGGCCCTGGGTTTGATCCTCAGCACCACATAAAAATAAATGAATAAAATAAAGGCATTGCGTCCATGTACAACTAAAAAAACTACAGGAAAAAAAAAAAATCCCTGGCCAAAGAGGTCATCATCAGTGGACCGTCTAGGGCACTCTCTGTTGATGTGGAATGTGAGACAAACCCTCATGTGTACGGTCTCCTGTTTGTTCCTCACACTTAGAACCAGTTCTGCTGCCATGATGATCATTTTTTAGCAGAGCTGATGGCTGGATCTGGGCATGGGACTCGGAAATGAGAAAATTATTTGGCTTTCAGATAATATACTGGTTGGTTATAATGTACTGACAGATCAGTGATTCTTACCACATTCCAAACTGGTTCAGTTGTGGAGAAATACAACATCTCATGGAGTTTTTGAATGCTTTGAGATCACCGTGAACAATTCTTTAACTCTTACCTTTCCAAGGACAATATTATGAACTATCTCTCTGTCATTTGTTGTACAAATAAAACTCCTAGATATAACTTCGTTTTTAATCACAATTCTATTAGATGATGCAACAAGGATTGACAGATATTCAGTTGTGGATCTTGGGGGAATAGTCCTGAACCTGTCCATGTTTCAGTGTCCTCTTCTGAAAGTGTTGCAGGTGTCCTGACAGATGCATGGAGGAATCCTGTGAGGCCCTAGAGAAAAGGGGAGTCAGTATTATTTCGAGGGTAGCCTGGTGCAAATAAATCCTTGAAAGAATGAAATTCTAATGATATTAAAACATTCTTGCAGGCAGAGAGAGGACAGTGGGTATGGATGAGTAGGGGGCCAAGAATGACAGATAGAATACTACAAGACTCATGAACTGGTCAGTGGTCTGGGTACTGCAACAGACAAGGCCAGACTGGCAGGCTTGGGGTTACCTGGACCTTCAGGATCTTCTCTTTACTGTGTCAGAGGAGAAGTGGAATGTGAGAGATACCTCCAAGAGAGGTGGGCTTGATTGAATCTGCCTCTTAGGGAAGACCTTCTCTTTTCAGCCTGGGTCAGGAGCCAAGTTAGGTCAGGTCAGCTATTGTTATCATTGATTTGACCTGGATAAGAACACAGGTCTTAGGTAAGTGAGCATCACACTTATGTCAGAGGATGCTCTGGAAGAGGTTGATTGATCATTCAAAATGGAAGGACTTCAGAGATCTTTCAGGATAAATCTAGTAATTGCCGGAATTATTATAGAATACTGCCATGACCTAAATTCAGTAGACAATGCAATCTTCTTTTTATCATCATTACTAGCATTAGCTAAGATAGATAGAGAATTACTATTAGAACACTGGCTTAAGGGGTTGATATTTAATTCATGTTGTCCTTGTATAACCCTGTTCGTTATACAGAGAGCACAGAGGGATTAAGTGCTATTTCCAAAGTTGCTCAGCTGGTAAGTGTTGAAGGCTGGATCCACACAGAGACAACATAAGCACAGTATCGTTCTAGTGGTGAAATACAAGTCACATGAACAAAGACTTCTCACTCTCCCTGTCAAATCCTTCTACAGATCCATAACTGTGTGGATTTAACTTGACATGACTGCAGCCATTTTGAGTCATAACCACCATGAATGCCCCGGCCCTGCTGAGAATAAGTCTAGCTGGGATTTCCTGCATTCCCAGAAAACTAGAACTGATAAACCATTAGCGTGGTACATGGAGCTTTACAACTGGCTCCAGGGATGTGCCTGACTCTGTGATATTAACTTAAGATAAACCAGATACATTCCCACTAAGATGAAGTCACTTTTCTCATAACACATAAATTTGTCTGTCTTTCTGAGCCAAACTGCAGGATCCAATTAGTCTTGCTGTTGCTCAGGATCACCCTTCTGTCCCCAATAAATCTCATTCTGCAATTCTAGATCGGTCTGCTTCTCCTTTAGTCTCATGGCACCAGGGAGCCGGTTTCAGTCTCCTAAGGAGTTCTCGGGTGACAGTCCAACTTGTCACGGAAGTGGACAGAGACACTTGTGCTCACTTTGCCTGCACACTTGGGATTGGACTGGTTCCATTCTGAACCCTGAACTCAGGAGCACAACAGAAAAGCAATAACATGAGGTGGCGTTTCTCAAGCAAGTTTCCTATTAATGAAATGGAACAAGAATATTGCCATGACCTAAATTCCAGAGATATTACATAATGGAGCCTGCTACTGTTTGTACAGAAATTGATTCTCTTTGGAAGAAGGAAAATGGTAATTGTTCAGTGGCACCACCTCAGGGAACATGGGAAGGGGAGGCAGGGGGTGGGGGAGGGGAGAGAGAGATGCAAGTTAGACCCCTTCAGGCCCCTGTCAGTCACCACTTTGTCATGAGCACAGTAGGATTTGGTTTCCTGTATGTTCCCAGATCCTTTGTGTAGCAAGTGCCTGGCTCTGTCCTTTCCAGAAAGAGCCCAGGAGCTACCTGGGCGGATTGGCCTCCATCCTGATGTCAGTAGAGCACCAATAATCAGACCTTGGGGTTTGACGCAGGCAGTCCTGTGATGGAGAAGCAGCCGCATTGCAGAAGTGAGGACAGTGAGGGAGGGACCCTTAGAGGCTCTGGCCCTTCACCTCTGCTCCTCCTCTTGACTTCGGAACTCGGCTCTCAGCATCAATCATCTCTGTAAGAAGAAAAAACCAAGACTCAACATCTGATGGATTGACAGGTAATTCAAAACTGACATTATTGGGAAGACGCCAAAGAGTGGAGAGCAAAGAAGTGCAGAAGCCAAGGAAAGAAGCTTCTTGCTAGTTACTACTAGTGAAATGAAACCTTAGCCCTGGAAGGGGCAAAGAGGATGCTACCGGGTTCCCGTAGCTGGTCATGGTAATGAAGCCTGAGCTAAATGCCATAGCAACTAAATCCTCAAGTTTTGCTGGCTTACGGCATAGTTTAGTTAAAGATGAGTCTGAGGAGAGCTCATGACAAGCAGTGTATAGCATTCCAAGGACCCAGGCTCAGTCTACAGTTTGGGTTCACCATCCCTTTCTGCCTCAGCTCCTTTACTTCCAGCCAGGTAAGAGAGGGCTGGGCTGACCACAGGAAGCCTTCCATGGGCCAGGCTTATGTGACACACCTCACTGCTGCCCACTTTCCTGTACCCAGGTCCAAGTCAGTGTAGACCACTTAGGTGCAAGGGAAGCCTCTTGCCTATCATGACTCTATGACACTACTCTCCCAAACAGTAGGGAAGTCCTACTTGGTAGATACTTAGTATCTTCATCTTTGTTATACTAGTACACAGTACAGTATAGGCAGGACTTTAAAATATGGCTTCCAAGAGTTGTATTCTCCAAATCACTCACTCATTTCAAATATCAGTAATGTGCCATGCAATTTACAGCAGGACCCGGGTCTAGCCCATGTGTCAGACAACTGAGAAAGAAACTTGTGATATTATCATTATTTGTAAGATAAATCATATTTATTATAAATACCACTCTTTTTATGCTGCCATACATTTGAAACATTTTCTATTAAGTCCTTTGTGTCTGGAAATATGACTGTTATTAACTACTATCAGGATTAGCATTTTTATGGTAAATTGAACTTTATGAGTTTATTTTCTTTGGTTTTTTGTGTATGTTATAAAAACATGACAAAGATAGTTCTTCACATTTCTGTGTTTTTAAGAGGCTTGAAGTTAAAAAAAGGATTTGCATTTAATGACTCTTGAAATGATTTCCTTTATATCTTGAGATGTTGCTGCAATAACTTGCCCAATAGTCCTTGTTAAGCAGGAGATGAGCTCCTCAGGCAGGGAGGTGAGGGGACAGTGTGCCTGGCTGATTCCATTAGTTCCTGGCTCTCAAGGCGCCCTAAGAAAATGTGTGACCAGAGCACGGACAATCCTTTATGTCTCGGAAGAGTGAGCATTTCTGTGGCTTGTCCTTTCTGAGCATTTCAGTGTTGAACATATGACTAACTGTACCAAACCTCCAAGTGAGGAGAGAGGGATGCAAGTGACAGTGACAACCCAGTTTCAAGATAAGTGGATTGAAATATGTCTACACTATCATATCTATACCTCTATACATCTATCTGCGTCTGTACCTTGCATATGTTCTGGTGCTCTTCCTGCCAGGTACATTTTACCCTCATGACACGCTTCTTCACATCAGAGACGGTTTCTTCTACTAGTTTAATATGTTCATCTCTAATCCCAAGTATGTGCATGTGCGTGTGTGTGTGTGTATTCCTGCTCACGTGTACACATGCATACATACAGCATTTTCTGAAAAAGCAGTTCCTGACTTTGGGTTTTCACTGACATGGATGTGCAAACTATAATACAAAATAAAACAAAAGACACAAAGAATAAAGCAAGTGATACAAGAGTGCCAACATTTTGGGCAGCGAACTGGACTGAAGGTGACCGAGAATGAAAGGGTATGCTCCAAGGGAGCTATCATTTGTTTTCCTTTGCAAAAGTGCTTTATTTATTTTCTTTTTCCATACACATATGTATATATGTACATGTATGTGTGTGTGTATTTTTTTTTTTTTTGGTACTAGGGATTGAAACTAGGGCACTACAGCACTGAATCACACCTCCAACCCTTCTTATTTTTTATTTTGAGACAAGGTTTTGCTAAGTTGCTGAGGATGGCCTCGAACTTGTGATTCTCCTGCCTCATTTTCCCATGTCACTGGGAAAATAGGCATGCACCACCATGCTCTGGCTTTTTGATATATTTTTTAATTGATGCATTATAGTTGTGCGTAGTGTCAGAATTTGTTGTTACGTATTCATACATACACACAATATAACAATATAATTTGCCCATATTATTCTTCAGTATTTCCCCTTTCCTCTCTCCCTGGGCCCTTTCCTCTGCTTTAGAGGACTATTCTGGAAGTTTTGCCAAGTATGTGACTTACATTCTACTTGCCAGAGTCTGTTTACAGGTCCATAACCAGCTGTGAGGGAATCTGGGAAGCATAAACTTTGGCTAGGTGTTTTGGGCTGTGCTTGGGAAAACACTGGTACATTTTAGTAAGAGAAGAGGGGAGAAAGGACTTTGTAGAGAGGCAACTCACAGTCTCTAGCAAAGCCAAGCCATGCTTGGAGAGTCACTTTTGGCAAAAAAGTTCCAAAACGAAATAAAGATTGTAACATAGGAAAAAAATGCTGAAGTCTTTTTTCCCCAAGCAGAGTCATATTATGGACACTTTGACATCTAAGGCTCCTTGCTATCCTGGTGATGGTGGCCAGTTGGAGACATCACATCAGTGAGCAGAGGGGAGAGACACAGAGCCAAGGAAAGATGGAACCCAAGGCCAGTCTTCTGCTTACTGAGTCCCCAAGAGCTCTGCCTGGGTCATACACAGGTGAGGACAGGTCCAGAAACAAATGTCCATGCTAGCAGCCCCACCTGAAGCTCTACCACCCTTCACAGGCAACACAGGCCTTCTAATACCTGGCTGGGCATCAGAACACACACCAAGGGTGGGAACCGCCTACCACAGGTGCTGTACCCTTTTCTCCACTGCTCTGCTGGGATAGATCTCTTTGCCGAGCTGAGGAAGAGTGGAGTTAAGTGAACCTCAGTCACAGGTCCTTGTGACTAAGGCTACTCTTCCAGCTGTGCATGGCATGTTCTAAAAATGCAATCAGTCCTTCATGTCTGTAGGTTCTGCCATTTGTGGATTCAATAACTGCAAATGAAAAATGTTTGGAGAAAATTTGTGTCTGTACTGAGCATGTGCAGACTTTTTTCCTTTGTCATTGATCCCTAAACAATACAAACTATTACTAGCATTTACATTGTATTATAAGACATCTAGAGATGATTTAAGTATACAGGAGGATGTGTATAGAATAAATGCAAATAATATGCTATTTTCTATAAGGGACTAAGCATTTGCAGATTTTGATATCCACAGGCTCCTGAAACTGATCTCCTGCTGATACCAAGAGATGATTGTTACCTATATTTATAAAGCTGATGTCCTAATGCAGCCTAAAACAAGAAAGACTTGGTATCTCTTCCTCTCCTCATCTTTCTCCTTCCTCTTAACTATTTTTAACCAAAAAGTAAGTGAGTTCATTGCCTGAGCAGAATTAGGTCAGATCCGAGCTGAATACCAAGCTGACAGCACGGTTGGAGGGGTTGGTGCCAACATTGATTAAATGAAAAGTGAAAAGAAAGTCTCACTCTGAATCCAAATATGGGCATTTAGAAGGGGAAAAGGCTAATATTAAACTGCCTAAGAATTAATACAAAAAGATACATTGATTACCAGGAATCAGGAGTTTCCATCCTGGTAAATACTTTACTACTCAAAAGAAGCCACATCTTGTATTGATAGATATTTAAAATACTCATGCTTTAACTGTTAGGGGGAAAAAGTGTGAACTTTTTACATGGAAACTTGAAAAACATTTTCAAATAGATAAGTGCCATACGTTATTATTACAGGGCCGTTTCTGAAGAATTTCTAAACTGTTCCCCCTCTCTCTGTCATAAAGAGAACAGCTCCTGACAGTCTTGTTTCCATATAGAAATGACAATCTCATTAATGATGCTAAGTTTATATTGTAAATACATTATCACCACTCTCACACCAACTGCTTATGTTAAAAAAATAATTACTAATTGGTTGCAGCAAATGCATTATAAAAACGTTGCTAATTTTAACTATTTTCCTCCTCCTTGTTTTAGGGCAACTAAAATGGAATGATTCAAAGAAAGCAATCTGTTACCTGGAGGAATTTAGGATTTTTTTAATGATCTTTGATCAGAGTTTAGATTCTTGTGAAATGGTGGTCCAGATAGCAAAGCGTTTCAGCCTGGCACTTGGTATCTTTCTCCTCCAAATTTAAATAAAATAAAAATGTATTTTACTGGTTTTAACTTTGTTTCTCATTTATTTCTAGTATACATAGCATACAAAATGTTGTCTGGATGTGCATCCTTCTGGCTGTGACAGTGGTTCATGTCCTTCTAGATCTTTCTCTCTGTTTCTCCTGGGATACCTGTTTAGGTATTTGGTCCCTTTATCTCCACACTTGCTCTCTTCGATTCCCTCGCCCCCTAACTTTGCAACTTCCTTCCTCAGTCTACACCCCCAAAAGGGTATCTTCTACACAGTCTCTCCTGTTTACCCCAGACTTTCTTGTCCATCTTGTCTTCTGACACTTTCCAGCAAAACACAAACCAGAATCAATCCGTTTCCATTGCTCTTGACCAGAACGGCCATGTACTTTCAGAGAAAATCACATGTTTTGGGGGTTATTGATTCCATTACAAGTCTGTGGCTTCTGATGTCAGTTCTTTCCTTTACACTTTCCAGAACTCCTGTCCTTCCCAAAGAGCTTTTGCTCCTCATGATGGTGGGGCTAGACTTGACAATCCTCCAGTCTCAGTTGCCGTCTGCTCTGCTCCTCAGTATTGCATCCATCTCGTTTTTGCCAAGCTCAACAGCACCTTCCTTTGATGAGTCTATACTCAGCCACCACAGGGGAGAATTCCAGGGTGGTGTGCCTGGGGCTCAGAGCTGACTGTGACCCTCAGTAGCTATATAATCCCAGCAAGTTTTTTCACACTGTTTTTTTTTAAACCTATATAACACATATAAAAGGGAAGAATTAAAATAATTAAGTAAAAGTTAAGGGTATGATTTTTAAATTCCGATCTATGATCTTTCTTTTTTAATTGTAGTTGCTAAAAGTACCAAATTTAATGTCATATATTGGGCTTACATTTTCCATTTTAACATTTTTTTCTATTTTTTCTACCTCTTCTGTGTTCCTTTGTTTTTTCTTGTTCTCTTTTTGGATTATTTAAGTTTTTTTTAATCATGTTTTTCTATTATCATCATTAATATATTTTTGGGAGGTTAGGGTATCATAAACTGTGGGGTTAAGGATTTGTTTCAGAGATGTGGACAAGGATAAAATTCTAAATCTAGGCAGCATGTTATCATTCCTTTATTTATTGAGCACCTATTATCTACCACACTCTGCTCAAGGTCCTGGGGAAAAAATAAGCCAAGTCTCTGCCCTCATACAGTTTTTAGTCCAAAGGGAAAAGAGCAAGAATCATAAGGATAGATAGTCCTGGATTCAGAAACTCTCGTCTTGAACTAACTGTGTGACCACAGACAATTGCCTGCACACAGTTTCTTCAACTGTGAACACTGGAATTATGTTTTGTTTGGAGGGCTATTATGAAGCCTAGAGATAATATAGAGAAAGCTCCAGTACAGTGAGAGCACACAGAAGGTAATAAATAGTGCTAAAGTTAATTGTTGCTTTTATATTCATCCAAGTCTAACCATCCACACTAGCATTATAAATGCATGCCAAATGGAGACCATTTCAATATTACCTGCTCTCTCTCTCCCAACAGCTTAAAACTGTTAAATATATGTTTTAAGTGTTTGTATTTTCTGCATTCTGGTTTTCAATTTTGTGAACATGACTTGCCCATAGTACATAAGTTTGCAATAAGTTTCCAATAATGATAGGATTTGGACTAATAACAACCATGTGTAACATATGGTGACATTTGTCATCTTCCTTATAAAGGCAGATGTTCAAAATTAGTGTTCTGTTACTTCTTGTGATTATTATTAAGTGCTGAGTTTAAGACTCATGCCAAAAGGACAGGTTAGAAAATCAAGAATGTGACTTTAAAATGCAAATTTATCAACCTGGAACTGCATAATTAATTAACAAGAAATCACTTTTTAAATCTTAATTCTCTGGTGCAGTGACTGCAATTTTTCAGATTGAAACTGCTAGAAATTCAAACTCTTTATGATTAATTATTTTATGACAAAGTTATTACTATCACTTTTATTTATTTATTGCTTAATTGATTTCACCTAGTCTCCATGGACTGAATTTACTGGGCTCTTCAACAGGATGTGATTTGGGTTATACCTCCCAAGAAAGTCCAATCTAATTGGAAAAAATGTGACTGATTATATTGCCAAAGAAAGCTACTAGGAATGCTTCTGGAACATGGTTGTGCACACAAATTACCTGGGAGGGAGGAGGATTTGCCTGGGGTCGGGGATCATCATAAATGCAGCTTCCTGGGCTGCCTTGCCTGAGACTGATGCATAGGTTGGCTATAAATAATCTCTTAATCTAAAGCAGGACACTGAGTGGGAATCTTTTCTTTCCTAGGTCAGTTTCCAGAACCAAAATCTGCTGGATTGTGTGCTGAATTATCACACAAGTCTCTTCTGACATCATCCTAGCTGAGGCTACAACTTTACTTTGATTCCACTTATTTTTTTTTTTTTAGTAAATATTTATTTGGGATGAAATTATAAGAGCCAGATTTCTCGAATAGAAAACTGGACCATACAAACTTGCAAATGTAACTATCACTTAAGAGAAAAATGTGAAATGAGAAATTCCTAATCAAGGATGATAAAATGAGATTTCAAATAAATTGAGTTGAGAACATATTTATTAAAAGGCTTCACAGGGCCAGCCGATCCACTGGGCCTAGAAGAGAGAAATAAATGAGATGCCAAAGACTTCAAAGTCCATCAGACAAGAGAAGCACATAAACCAAAGCCAACGATATTTTAAACATCAGAGGTGAGTAAAAGGTACCGTGAGAGCAATGAAGAAGAAACATTTCGCTTAGGTGTCCAGGGAGAAGTGATATTGAAGTGGACTTTGAAAAACAGCTTGAAATTCAGAGAAGAAAAAGAGAAGGGCTTCTATTTAAGTCAAGGCAACAGCAGGAGCTGGGATGTGGCTGGGGCAGGGCTTATGCAGGATGCAGGTTGAAATCCACCGAGCAATGAGTTCAACAGCTCTGAGGAGATGCACCTATTTCCCAAGGGGTTGAGACATTTCTCTGTAGGGAGCAGAGGAACATCAGAGGTTTTAAACAGAATGGCAGGGTCCAACCTGTGTTTTAGAGCTACAGCTCTCTCACCATAACACAAAACCAAAATGTGCCATGATCTCTCTTGACCTCAGAGCATTGCATGTGAAATCCCTCTGCTGGAACGCCTTTCTCATCGTGACTGGCTGTAGTTAAAACTTCCTGTCTTGTTTCACATCCTTTCCTAAAGCCTGCAGCAGGATGATCTGGTCTGCCTATCTCCAGGACTCACCTTTACATGTTAATCCTTCCAGGAAACCTCATCCACTCCCCAAATGAGTCAAGGGCACTTGATATATGCTCCTCTTTAGATGCCCCGTGATTACCTCTATTCTATCATAGGTCCTGTCCGGTGGTATCCTGTGGTTCTGCCTACTGCACTGTCTACAAGAAAAGTAACGTGTTGAGTTCCACTTGCCTTACTCTTATTTCTACTTCTCAATTCTTCACCAGTTTGGGAAAGTAAGAAAGCAGCATTCATTATTCATCCTAAACTTCCAACAAATAAATAGTTTGGCTTCCTCATTTGAAAAATGGTATACTAGTAGCATTAAATCAGTGGATATGCATAAAGTATTTAGAGCTTTGACTAGAAAATGATAAGGATTTAATAAATGTTAGTTTAAAAAAAATTAAAAAAAACTAAGCCAGATGTGGTAGCACATGCCTGTAATCCCAGTGATTTGGGAGACTGAGGCAGGAGGATTGCAAGTTCAAAGCCAGCCTCAACAATTTAGCAAAGCCCTGAGCAACTCAGTGAATCCTGTCTCAAAAATAAAAAGGGCTGGGGATGTAGCTCAGTGGTGAAGCACCCTGGGTTCAATTCCCAGCACCAAAAATAAAAGTAAATAACAAATTAATAGAATTAAAAATCAAGAAAACTAAATGCATATTGCATACTTTACATTGTATGATGTTAGATAATAGAAGATATCCCTAAGGTAGGTGCTGGGATGACTCCATTGTTACAGAAGGGGGCACTGAAATTTGGGAAAAGGAAGTAATTTTGGCAAAGGTCCCTCACTTCATAAGCTCTTTCTGATTTCAGAGTATGCAGAATAAGTGAGCGGAAACAGGAGAGAGCAAAGGATTGAGGGCTAACTTGTCACTATTACTGAAGAAGAAATTGAGAGTGCAGGTCCTATTGATGATCAACCAAGAGCATCAAGTCCTAAGAAAATAACAATAGGTTTGTTATGATATTTAAAAGGACCTGGTTTAACAAGAGTTAAATTCAAAGTGATAATATGTATTTGCTGTAGTTTGGATCTTGAGTGTGTCCCAAATTTCTGTGTTAAAGTTTTGGTCCTTGAGCAGTGTAATTGAGAGGTGGTGGAACCTTTAAGAGGTGGGACCTAGTGGGAGGTCTATAAGTATTTGGGGGCATGACCTTGAAAGAGATTGTTGGACCATGACCCCACTTTGCTCTATTTGTCCCCTTCTGAGGTTAGAGATTTTGCTCACCATGCATTCTTGCCATGATGTACCATCATGCCATAGGTCTAAAAGTAACTGGGCTAATCAATCGTGGACTAGTTTCTCTGAAACTATGAGTTGAACTTAATCTTTTCTCTTTATAAGTTATTGTCTCCTTGTATTTGTTTTAGTGGTGCGTGGTGTGAAGCCTGACTAATACAGTATTCATGGAACTCCAAGAATATCCAAGAGCATGTATGAAAAATTTAAATATCAAATCATGAAAAGTGAAAACATTTTGATTTTTTTAAATATTAATTATCATCTAAACCTCCAACTCCAGTTCCTCTGGTGTTTTATGTCCTTTATGGGAAAGTATGAAGGATCTCTATCCCTGAGCATTCCTATGCAGATTGTTAGGCTACTCCACTCTTACAAATGGTGCCAAAATCACTTTGCCTTTTCTTTCCTCTCCCAGGAATCTACACAATCAATACCTTCTTTCTTTCCAGTGTTAACAACCTTGCAAGCAGGTTTACCACACTAGCTTTTTCTGATTGTTCCTGAGGACAAGAAGAGAGATCGTTTTAGAAAGAGTATATGATATCTGAAGCAAATCTTGGATCAGTGCTTGGTAGAGAAGACATGATGTTTTTAAACAAAAACATACAACCCCTGAAGCAGACTTGGATCTTGCTGATATTCACGGATGTTTGGAAAACCGTGGATTTTTACAACCTGAATCTGGGCCAGGAATTAGAGAATACCCGTGCTTCTTACACTTTAGTGAGAAAATATGTATGATGATGGATTTTCAAGACAATTTCCATTTCAGTAACCAATACTGGATATTGCTGAGAAGGGGGAAATGCATTAAATTTCAAAATACTATACAAATCAAGCCAAGCTGTCCAAATATCTGGAGCTAGCATTAACCAACATTCAGAACATGTGAACAAAATTGGAAACAGTTAAAAGTTTTTTTAGAAAACATATGTGTGTGAAGTCTAGTTTTTAATGACTGATTTCTTACATTTGGGTAAGTAAAAATCTTTTCTCAGGGGCCTCAGTTTCCCCATATGCAATTAGGACTAAGTAAAGCTTACTGGCTCATCTAATGTCTTCATTCCACCCTGACTTTCTTGGCCGTGGAGGCCTTAAGACCACAAATGTCTGAGCAAGTTTTTTCTTCTGTGTTATCCACTCTCCCCACAATCCAGGAGTAAGTAAAGCACTTTTCAAAAGTGCCATTTGCTCTGCTGAATTGCCATTTCCTTGTATTATAGGGGACCCAGGTGGCTTTTAAGTGTTAAGGCAACTTCCTCAAAAGTGCCTCTGGGTTCCTGTGGATTAACTAAGGCACTTAGAAGGTAAGATCTGCTCCTTATTTAACATTTTATTTATAGGGAATATTTAGTTAGGCCACCCCAGATTTTCCATTTTATAAGAAAACCTTCCCAATGAGAAAGAATATTTATGAAGCTGGTTCTGACATCTCCAAAATGAACATAATAAAAGTCATTTAAATTGTCAACCTGCGGGCTGGGGTTGTGGCGCAGTGGTAGCGTGCTCGCCTAGCACACGGGAGGCACTGGGTTTGATCCTCAGCACCACATAAAAATAAAATAAAGCTATTGTGTCCACCTACAACTAAAAAATAAATATTAAAAAAAAATTGTCAACCTGCAATTCATGTTAAATAATGATAAGCAATAAGTAATAATTCTGTGTGAGGTTAAAAAAAAATCCCTGCCTTTCTATACCCTTGCATTTGTAACTAATAAGTCCCAGATTTCAGAAAGATAGACGCACATGTGCACACACATGTGAACAGAAAAATTCATTGAACCATAATGTTCTGTAATAATAAGAAGTACAATATCAACTCAAACGTCACATAAACAAAACTGTGTGTCAAAGGGTTTTAATGGATTACACATCTTGGATATTGCTTTTGATGTTTTACCATGTTTTCAGGTTCATGGTTGAAATTATAGCTTTGAAATATTCAGAAATGTATACTCAGCTCCTTACGTAAATTATATGTGCACATGTTCATCAAGAATTTTCTAAATTTATAGTTGCTGTGAATGGTATTGAATCTAAGAGTGTTGGGGCTTCCAAATAGACAAAAAATACTTAATGATTTTTAGAAGTATGTATTTTTTGTATTGAAATGTGTGTACATCACAGAAAATGCAGGAAATACATATAAACAAAAAATCATGTGTAATTCTATCATTTAGAAATCAAGTCTATCAAGAACATTTTATTACATATTCTTTTCTTCATCATTTCTAATGGCATCATGATATTATATTGTATAGATTCCTCATAATTTATTTAAACATTTTCTTATTGTTAGAAATATAGGTTATTTTGTTGTTTTTTTGCCAAAATACATAAAATGGTAATGAATGCTTTGTACGAAAATGTAGAGATTTGTTTGATTTTCTGCAACTAACTTTGGGCAGAAACAACTTATATGAGGATAATAAATATAAAAGATAGGGGCAGCAAATAGATTTTCTTTCTATCTTTAAAATAAATTGACAGATAAAACTGTATGTGTTCATCATGTGCAATATAATTTTTAAAAATTTTTTATTTGTTCTTCTTAGTTATACATGACAGTAGAGTATATTTTGACATATTACACATATACGGAGTATAATTTCCCATTCTTGTGGTTGTACATGATGTGGAATTACATTGATCATATATCCATATATGAACATAGGAAAGTTACGTCCTATTTATTCTCCTCTTTCCTATTCCCATCCTTTCTTCTTTCCATTCATTCCCTATGTCTAATCCAATGAACTTCTTTTCATGACATTCAAAACATGATGTTTTGAAGTATGTATTCCTTGTGGAATGGTTAAATCTAGCTGATTAAAATATGCATTACCTCACATAGCTAATCATTTTTGTGGTAAGACCATTTATCACTCTTATCATATTCAAGAATGAAATATATTGTCATTAACTGTAGTCACCATGCTTTACAATAAATATCTTGAACTTTTTCTCCCTGTCTTTCTGTAATTTATATCTTTTGATCAGCATCTCCCTAGCCCTCAACCCAGCCCCTGGTAAATACCATTCTGCTCTCTATTTTTATGAGATCAACTTTTTTTTTGTATATTACACATAAGTGAGATCATGTTGTATTTGTGCCTTCTGAGACTGCCTCGACAAAGTGACCTGCAGATTGTCCATGTAACAAATGACAAGATTTGTCTCTCTTTTTGGCCAAATAGTATTTCTTGGTATATGCGACATGGTCTTTATCCATTCATCATCTGATGGACATTTGCATTGATTCCATATTGTGGCTATTGTGAATAGAGGAAACAAAAGCCTTTCCTTTGGCTATATATCCATGATTATAATTGCTTGGTCATATGGTGGTTCTATTTCTGTTTTTTTTTTTTTTTTTGAGGAATCTCCATACTGTTTTCTGTAATGGCTCTACTAATTTACATTCCCACCAGCAGAGCATAGGGTTTGCTTTTCTCCTATCCTCTCCAATACTTGTTAGCCCTTGTCTTTCGGATAATACCATTTGAACAAGTATAGATAAAATTTTATGGTTTTAATTTGCATTTCCCTAATAATTATAGATTTGAAACATTCTTTTATATATGTGTTAGCCATTGATTTGTCTTCTTTTGAGAAATGTGTGTTTAGGTCATTCATTCATTTTTAAATCAGCTTATTTGTTTTCTTGCTATGGAGCTGTTAGAGTTCCTTGTATTTTGAATATTAACACCTAATAAGGATGTATGGTTTGCAAATACTTCTGTTTTGTTGGTAGACTCATCACTCTGTGTAAGGAGAGTATATCCTGTAACACCCTAAAAAGTGGTGTTAAATTAATATCATGAAACCTTGTTATGAGTTTTCCTGCAAAGGATGTCATGGCACAGAATCCAAGAACAAGATCATAGGGAGCCCTATTACCAAAGCAAGATTCACCTATTCATTTTGGGGTAACCATATGTCCTTGGATAAATAATACATATGGTAACCATATGTCCTTGGATAAATAATCTGGTGACAAGGCATCTATGCACTGTGTATGTGGAGAGAGGAGATGAAGGGGACCAGTATCATGCCTGATGGGATTTCCAAGGCTGTGCAAAGTGGGAGTTTATAAAGGACAAGAAGCCTGTGCTTTACCAACATTTCCATGCTTGCATTCACCACTACAGAAATGCAGACATCGTTAGCATTTGGGGGCTTTCTTCCACTTGAAAACCATTTAAATAATGATCTAAATAATGTGTTCTCTGGGAATATGCTTGAGAAGCACCCAATATGTGTTGCTTCTGGGGAGGATCCCAGAAAATTATGGGTTAGTGTGTACATGCTTAAAAACACCACAATTCTTAGAGAGTATAGAGACATCTCATATAAAGTGTAAGACCATCACTAAAGGAAATTAATTTAGAAAATGTGCACAATCTGTGTCTCCAGGTCTGGAGATGGAAGGAGAGTTGAACTTTGAGCTTTACACTATTGTCTGGATCTTACAAAAATTATTACATGCGTGCTTTGCTTGAAATAAAGGGAAAAAACTCTTAAGATACATATAATGATGTAAGAAATTGTTTGATTTTAAGTTGATTGTAACTCCTCAGTCCCTGACTCAGTACACTGAATCTTTTGAAGAAGCTGTTTTGATAGACTGCGGCACTAAATTATTACTGTTGTTTTTATTTAACATCTATTAACTATAAAGAAATGGTCCATAAGACAAAAATTAGACCTCATTTATAGCAATTTATTTAAAAATCTAAATATCAACAGAAGACAGAGAAAATAATATGGGCTTAAGACAATGTTATATCTTTTCTTCATGAATCAACTTGCTTTTACTTGTTTTTACATAAAAATACCTAATGTCATGAAGCTAAATATTTTTAAGAATTATACAGAATAATGATAAATAAGAGTATTACTAAAGAAATGTCCCCAAAGACTCACTGGTGTTTGAAATCAATTACATTAAATCCTGATTTTCTCCATTCTCCAGCCCAGGTGAAATAATAATGCATCTCAACAAAGCATTTTGCTTATTATTATTTGTTTTATTGTTACAATGCTGTTTATTAATAGGGGATTGATAAGGCCTTTTAAATGAAATGTAACTCAATAGAATTAGTTTGAAAATAAATAAAGCACATGTGGTTAACTTTGCTTTTGCAATTAACCTATCAGGTGCTGACGTCTGTAATTAAAGAATCCTAATTCGTAATTCTCTGAATCACTTCATTTGGCAGGCAAATAATTTTCATTTCACAACACAGTGCTTCAGACAGTAATAAGCCAGAACGAAACACATGCAGGTTTAATCAGGTAACAAAGCATGTCAAATACTTATCCTGAAATAAGGAGTCTGGCACCCGAAGTGTGAACCTCGGGAAACTCCCTCAGGGGATTTTACACTCTCTGATCTGTACCTTTTCACAGCTTCTGCTGACATCTTTAAGAGAGGAGGGGAAAAAAAGTCTCCCCAGAACAGGCATCAGGACTCAAAACAAATCACTCTCACATACACAGGTGTGTGTACCAGAGCTCACAGGTACATGAATGTGCACACATATGACATGCACACACATCCACATGCATGTTTCCAGAAATAAAAATATGTAAATATAGATGCAGGTATATAGCAAAAAAGTTTCTTTAAGAGTCTTCATTCATTTTCAGGTGATTTGGGTCCATATATCAGAAGTAGATGAAAAAGATGCTGTAACCAGGTGCAGTGGCACACTCCTGTAATCCAAGTAGCTGGGGAGGCTAAGGCAGGAGTATTGCGAGTTCAAAGCCAGCCTCCGCAGCTTAGTCAGGCCCTAAGCAACTCAGTGAGACCCTTGTCTCTAAATTTAAAAAAGGGGGGGGGGTGCTATGGATGTGGCTCGGTGGTTAAGCACCTCTGGGTTCAATTTCTAGTACAAAAAAATAAATAAATAAAAGGCTGTATTTTTATCTTGGAAAATATGTAAGTTTGACTTCAGTCTATAGGGTTCCCAAATGCTGTTATGGAGTCCAGAAATAAGTCCTCAAAGTACTCCTCCTAGATAGAAAATCAAGAGATTAGATTTCTTTTTTTTCATATTCTAATTAGGTTTACTTGACAGCAGAATGCATTTGGATTCATTGTACACAAATGGAGCACAACTTTTCATTTCTCTGGTTGTACATAATAAAGAGTTACACCATATGTGCAGTCATACATGAACCTAGGGCATTGCTGCCCATCGCATTCCACCATCTTTCCCGCCCCCATGTCCCATCCCCTCCTTTCCCTCTCCTTTGACCAAAGTTTCTCCATTTTTCCCATACCCCCTCCCACATTATGGATCAGCATCCGCTTATCAGAGAGGAGACTAGATTTGTAGTGGCTTTTTTGTGTGTGTGTGGCTCTTCTAGGGATCCTGAATCTGACACCTAAAATTCATTACATGCGGCCCATCCAAGGCACTAATGAGGAAAAAATACATCCTGTATAATCCACATTGTACACACATACACGTGTGTGTATATGCATGTGTGTGTGTGTGCATATATACATACCTATGTATGTATGTATGTATGTATGTATGTATGTATATGTATATATATAAAATCAAGCCAGTAAAAAATATTCAAGTTTTACAATCCAAGAAAGAAATCAAGTAATAGACTAAAACTTTTAAAATTTAATTAATGTATTTTTTTAAAGTGTGGGAAACAGTGACATATTTGTTGCAATAATGGACAACACATTTCAGCTTAATGACAAGTAAATCTAATTATGTAACAATTAATAGAGAAAAAAAAAACAAACTTAAAATGTAAGGGTATTAATCCACAGCAGTTAAATACCTTAGGTATGAACTCAAATTTGCATTTACCAAACAAAAGTATCACACCTTGCAATTTGCACTGTTTCTCAGTTTTAAATTTTCAACACAAATAAAAACACTCTATAGTCACAACAGATGACAGTTCTGAAGCAATTACAGTTCTGCTTCTTGCTCTTTACATTTACTATTTGTTATGGACTGAACTGTGTTCACACCCCCACATACTGATCTATGTGCTGCAGCCCCAGCCCAAAAATGTGACTGCATTTGGAGATGGGGCTTTTGAGGAGGCGGGTAAGGTTAAATGAGGTCGTAAAAGCAGAGCTCTAATCCGATTGGATTGGAGTCCTTCTAAGAAGAAGAGATACCAGAGCTTGTCCTCCATCTGATGTGCTCCGAAAAAGGCCAGGAGAGGGCAAAGAGAGAAGGAGGCCATCTGCAATCCGAGGACAGAGGCTTTACCAGAAACCAAATCTGCTGACATCTTAACTTTGAACTTAGAGCCTCCAAAACAGTGATAAAATACATTTCTGTTTGAGTCACTCAGTCTATAGTGTTTTGTTATGGCAGCTAGAGCAGACCCATACACGCTCATTGTTGTACTATCTTTTATTTGAAACTACCACTTAAGCACATGGATATATCAAACCACAAAAAATGGAGGTTCACTGTTGAGGGAACAAGCTT
>PVHX01011039.1:0-66455 GCA_004024805.1 Geosciurus inauris | reverse complement strand
TTCCCAGCACCATTTGTTGAAAAGGCTATCTTTTCTCCAATGTATGTTTTTGGCACCTTTGTCTAGTATGAGATAGCTGTATTTATGTGCATTACTCTCTGTGTCTTCTATTCTGTACCATTGGTCTACATGTCTGTTTTGGTGCCAGTACCATGCCGTTTTTGTTACTATTGCTTTGTAGTAAAGTTTAAGGTCTGGTGTTGTGATGCCTCCTGCTTCACTCTTCTTGCTCAGGATAGCTTTAGCTATTCTCGGTCTCTTATTTTTCCAAATGAATTTCATGATTGCCTTTTCTATTTCTATTATGTATTGTTATTAATCTTAAAAATAAAAGAAACATGGCTTTATAAGGAAACAAACCAATGGCACTCATTCTTGTGTTTACTGCCAGCATGTTATTGAGGACATTGCTGCTTATATTGCCTAATGAGATATTTTTTCAGAGAAATTGTGATCTGATCTTGTTATCAGAACATTTCGCCTAGTCACACTGGCTGCCTGTGGGCTTCAAGCTGCAGCTATACACACCTAATCTCAGTTCCCAGTGTGAGGGGATCATTTAAATAAACTATGACACAGCTATACCACATACATATATTTGCAATGTGCAAGGAAAATATCTGAGGGGTTCCCACCAAAGACCTAGCCGTGTTATCCCAGGAATGGGGACAGGGGACACTTGTGCTTTAGATTCTGTGAACTTCACTAATAACTGCAATTCTTTCAAAATAAGCTGGTATAGTAAGACAAAACAGAACTTAGTGAGACTCTGTCTCAAAATGAAAATAAGGACTAGGGATGGGCCAGGCGTGGTGGTGCACGCCTGTAATCCTAGAGGCTCGGGAAGCTGAGGCAGGAGGATCACGAGTTCAAAGCCAGCTATACACACTTTGAACTTTGAAGTTCAAAGCCAGCCTCAGCAAAAAGAGGCACTAAGCAACTCAGTGAGACCCTGTCTCTAAATAAAATACAAAATAGGGCTGGGGATGTGGGATGTGGTTCAGTGGTCGAGTGCCCCTGAGTTCAATCACCAGTACCCCCTCCCCTCAAAAAAAGAAGGACTAGGGATGAAACTCAGTGGTAGAGCGCTCCTGGGTTCAATCCCCAGTACCACACACACACACACACACACACAAATTTGTCTGTATATTCTCTTTTCCACAGAAACAACTTTATATAACAGATAGAAAGCAAAAGTCCTAAAATGGTTATCCCAAGATGGTGGAATATAGACATTTACATTCTTTTTGCTCTGTGTGTTCTAAGTTTTCCACAATGTGAATGAATGAATAAATTAATAAACACACATAGACATACACATGTGTCAATCACAGCATATATGCACGTGTGTGTGTATGTGAGTGTGTGTATTCTTAAAAGAAAAGATATGGCCAAGCGCTGTGGTACAGGCCTGTAATCCCAGGCACTTGGGAGGCTAAAGCAGGAAGATCACAAGTTTAAGAACAGCCTGGACAACTTAACAAGACACTCTCTCAAAATAAAAAAAATAAAAAGAGTTGGGGATGAGTTTAGTGGTAGAGTGTCCCTGGGTTCAATCCTCGTACCATAAAAGAGAAAAAGGAAAGATTTGGCCCCAGTTTCTTCCTATACTGAGTGCCTAAGGCACTACAGACTGTACTTTTAGCCTTTTCCCTACCTCCGCTCCCCCTACCCATGTGTGTCTGTTTTCTCACCGGCTTTTAATTTGCGCCATCTTGCTGTCCTTCCTGTGTCCTTGTAAAAGGCCTGAAGTCCTTGCTGGAACCAGGCAAGGCAGAAGCCAGGGCATGGGCCATCCAGTCGTCCCTTACTACCCCACACCACCTCCTGGGGTATTGTTCCAATTAGTGGGGACTTGAAGCAGATCCAAAGGCGGAACTATAAACAAGAGAGGCAGAGACCCATAAACAGCTGGGTAACCAACTCCAGCTGTGCAGGTCGGCTCTGGTCCGTGTTCCCATTGGGACCAGAGCCGGGCTGGACTGGCCACTGAGAATCGCCCTCTGCTTCCCCTCCTTAGAATGTGAGCTGCCATGATCAGGGCAGGCACCATGAGTTAGAGAACTGGGGAGACAGGAGGAGGCCTGAACAAACCTGGGTGAGCTCACATCCAAGAGAGCAGGGCTGTGGGGGCCAAAGGTTTTTAATCACCTGAGCCCCATTACCTTTATACCTGGGCCTCATTTACCTGTCTGTAAAATGGGGAAGACAGGAAGAAATGGACTAATGGGCCTTCTCGGCACTATCACATCATGATTAATGTTCATCTATGCACTGGGCCTAAATGCTTATAATATAGTTCTACAATATAATAAAATTATATACCATGTAATAATATATAGATGATATAACAAAATCATCTGTAATGTAAGCCATACATATTCTCTATTTTTGTATCATACTCTGGAGTATGATTTTTCTTTATTTTGTAATGACCATCTCTGAGTACCTCTGATCAGAGAGTATGTGGGGCAAGCCAGGAAGACTTCTCGTAGGAAGGAAGATTTAAAGGTTATGAGTTTAACAGGGAAAATGAGCCTCCAAAAAGGTCTTAGTGGAGAGGACGGGAGAGACTGAGAGTAAGGGAATTTCCAGGACTGCTTAGGTCGATAGTCATCAAGTATAAGGGACTAAAATGACCAAGACTTATCAGTCCATTTATAGCTCCTAAACCTAGCTACACAAGAGATCCCCTGGTGAACTTGATAGACTCCTGGACTTTTACCAGAACTCCCAAATCAGAATCAAGGGCAGCAGGGCCCATCTGAATACTTGAAAATTGTGTGGTGAATTCTGAGCCTAGAAGTTGGAAACAGGTGGGTGTTGGGGAACTCCTGGCCCAGTGTTCCCAAGGGCCGTGGACAGGATGTGCGGTAAGGGGTCACATCCTGACATGTGTCTGATCACCCAACTACAGGGCACAGTCTTTGCTAGGCAGCCAGGTGCCACTCTATGCTTGGACCCTGGCAGGGCTTGGAACCGGGGAAGCCCATCAGCTAGTGAGGAGTGCAGACCCCCACATCAGTCATCTCAGCTCAGTGCTGGAGGTTGGGGTCTTCCTGGTGTCAGAGCCCAGAGAGTGGGTGCCGGAGGAGCTGAGGGGAGAGATCTTCCCCTGAAAGCAGGAGTGGGAGGGACCACAGAAGGAGGGGTGGAGTCCTGTGGTAGAGCATCGCCTAGCAGTGGCGAGGCCCAGGGTTGGATCCGCAGCACTACAAAAACACAAACAAAAAAAGACCACAGAAGGCTTTCTGGATAAGGTGCCCTGAAAGATGAGAAGGATCCACGTGGCTGAAGAGGAAAAGTGGAGGTTCTGTAGAGAGGAAAAGTGTGGGCGCTACTTTCTGACCACGTGATTTGCCAGGGACTGTCCCCTCTGGGCATTGAGTAAAAGCAAGGCATTGACTGCACAGTGCTCAGGGCCACGCAGCACCCCCCATGCCACGGGCAGCTGGCCAAGCCCGGGTGGAAAGCCCAGGCCCAGGAATCCCCCACCTATCTATGGACTTCTTCCTTCGTTATAGGCCCAGCCACATGGCTTCCCAGTCTGTACCCTCCCCTGCATCTGGAATCCCATAAGGGCAGGTATGGGGCAGGGGTGAGTGACAAATTCCTGTCACCAGTATCAAACTCTCCTTTTCCAGAAGGGCCCCTGAGGCCAAGCCATGCTTGACCCAGGTCACATCTCCCAAGCCAACACAGTTCTGGTTGCTGTTCCTACATGCATCCTTTGTCACACTTGAAACATTTCCTGTGTTATTATAAAAACAGCAGAGCCAGACTGGAGACCCTTGAAAACAGGTAAGGATGACATAAATACCTGGAAAGACATCCCCTGTTCATGGATCATGGAAGACTTAATATTGTTAAGATGGCAGTACTCCCCAAAATGGATCTATAGACTTATTGCATTCCCTATCAAAATCCCAGCTATCTTCTGGGCATAAATTGACAAGCTGATTCTAAGATTCACATGGAAATGCAAGGAACCCCAAATAGCTAAAACCATGTTAAAAAGGAAGAAGAAATCTAATGAACTCACCTATCCCCGTTTCAATAATTATGACTGAGTTACAATACTCAAGACTGTGTGAAAAACTGGCTTGGGCTTAGACAAATTGATCAATGGAATAGAACTGAGAGTTTATTTACATAATTATATTTAAAGTCAATTGTTTTTTGACTAGAGCGCCATGACATTTCATGCAGCAAAAGAGTAGTTCTCTTATTTAACGGTGCTGGGATACTGGATATCCACATACAAAAGAAGGAAGTTTAGGCCCCTACCTCACACCATATACAAAAATTATCTCAAGCTTGAGGCCCTGGGTTTAATCCTCAGCATCTCTCTCTCTCTCTCTCTCTCTCTCTCTCTCTCTCTCTCACACACACACACACACACACACACACACACACACAATTTTGACTTAAAATGGACCAAAGACCTAAATGACCTAATGAGTAAGAATCTAGAACTAGGGGCTGGGGCTGTAGCTCAGTGGTAGAGCGCTTGCCTAGCATGCGTGAGGCACGGGGTTCGATCCTCAGCACCACATATAAATAATAAATGAATAAAAATAAAGATCCATCAATGACTGAAAAAAATATTAAAAAAAAAAAAGAATCTAGAACTAAGCATAGTGGCTCATGCCTGTAATCCTAGGTACTCAGGGGGTTGGGGTGGGGGTGGGGGCCAAGGCAGAAGGTTCTCAAGTTCAAGGCCAGCCTGGGTGATTTAGTGAGATCCTGTCTAAAAAGAAAAAAGAAAAAGGGATGTATGTCAGTGGTAGAGCACCAGTGAGTTCACTCTCTTTTACTGGGGAAAAAAAAAAATCTCTATAAAAGAAAGACAAACAGCTCAACTTACAGATAAGCAAATAACCCGAATAAACATTTCTCTAAAGAGATACACAAATGAACAACAAACACAAAAAAAGATGATCAACATCATTAATTATTAGGAAAATGCAAATGAAAACCATAATAAAATACTACTTCACACCCACAAGGATGGTTGTGATACCAAAAAAGTGGAAAATAACCAGTTTTGGTGAGGATGTGGAGAAATTAGAACTTTCCTACATTGTTGGTGGGAAAATAAATTGGTTCAATTGCTATGGAAAACAGTGTGGTATTTCCCCAAAAAGTTAAACATAGAATTACCTTGGGACCCAGCAATTCCCTTCCTGAGTACAAACCAAAAAAATTTCAAACAGATGCTAGTACATGAATGTTCATAGCAGCACCATTCACAAAAGCCCAATGTCTATCAGCTGATGAACTGATAAACTACACCAGACTATGGAACATTATTCAGCCATTAAAATGAGTTCTTGATGGACACTACGAAATGGGGGAACTTTGAAAGCATGATGCTAAGTGAAAGACACCAGACAGAAGGCCACATGTTGTAGGATTCCATTTGTGTGAAATGTCCAGAAAGAGCAATCCCTAGAAATAGGAAGTAGCTTGGTGTTGGCCAGGGGCTGGGAAGGAGGAAGAATTGGGAATGACTGCCACTGGAGAGAAGGTCTCTTCCTAAGGTTATGAAATGTTCTGGAATTAGATAGTGGGATGGTTGCACAACTGTGCGTACACTAAAAAGCCACCAAATTATACACTCTGAAGCATCATGGTGATGTGTGTGAATTATATATCGATTTTTAAATATAGAGCTTTCTTGATTTCTGTATAATCCTACATATTTATTTTTATTGTGGTAGGATACATACAAAATTTGTAGTTTTAACCATTCTTAAGTATACAATTCAATGGGTGTAGGTACAGTCACAGTGTTGAGTAACCATCACTACTTCCTATTTCCAACATCTCCATCACCCCAAGCAGAAACTCTGAGCCCATTAAGTAATAACTCCCATCCTTCCCCTCCCTTCAGCCCTGGTTAGGTCTCACCTGTTTCCTCTATGAATTTGCCTCTTCTAGATATTTCATGTAAATGGAATCACACAATATCCTCGTGTCTGGTTTGCTTTACTTGGCATAATGATTTCAAGCTTAATTCAGGTTGTACCCTGTATCAGAACTTCATTTCTGTTCTGGCTGAAAAACATTCCATTGTATGTATACACCTCATTTTGTGCATGCGTTCATCTGTTTCAGTTGAGGAACCACACAATCCTTTTCCATAGTAGTGTCACATTTTATATTCCCGCCATCAACGAAGGATGGTTCTAATTCCTTCACACCTCTGCCTTAAAAAAAAAAAGTTATAGAAATGCATTTGATTTATGGGTATTAATTGTATATCCTGCTTATTTGCTGAATTCATTTATTCTAGAAGTTTTCTGGTGGAATTTTGGGGATCCTCTAAGTATAGAATCATGTCGTAGGCAAATAATGATAGTTTGAGTTCTTCTTTTCCTATTTGTATCCCTTTAATTTCTTTCGTCTGTCTAATTGTTCTGGCTAGAGTTTCAAGGATTATGTTGAATAGCAGTGGTGAAAGAGGAAATCCCTGTCTTGTTCCCGTTTTTAGAGGGAATGCTTCCGATTTTTCTCCATGTGGGATGATGTTGGCCTTCAGAAAGAAATTGTGGTATATATACAGAATGGAATATTACTCGGCATTAAAAGAGAATAAAACTATGGCATTTGCAGGTAAATGGATGGAACTGGAGAATATCATGCTGTTTTATTATTCAAATGCATAAAGTAAACCAATCCCAAAAACCCAAAGCCTGAATGATCCTCTGATAAGTGGATGCTGATCCATAATGGGGGAGGGGGCATGAGAAGAATGGAGGAAATTTGGTCAAAGGGGAAGGAGAGGAGGGGAGGAGACATGGGGGCAGGAAAGATGGTGGAATGAGATGGACATCATTGCCCTAGGGTCATGTATGACTGCACATATGGTATGACTCTACATCATGTACAACCAGAGAAATGAAGAGTTGTGCTCCATTTGTGCACAATGAATCAAAATGCATTCTGCTGTCATATATACCTAAGTAGAATAAATAATTTTTTTTAATTCAGGAAAAAAAAGTTATAGTCATCTTAGAAGGTATGAAGGTTTGATCAGCATTTCCCCAATGACTAATGTTGAGCACCTCCTCACACAATTATTGGCCATTGGAGAAGTCAATTCAAGTCTTCTGCCCTTTTTTTTTTTTGGCACCAGGGATTGAACTCAGGGACACTCGCCCACTGAGCCACATCCCCAGCCCTATTTTGTGTTCTATGTAGAGACAGGGTCTCACTGAATTGCTTAGCACCTCGCCATTGCTGAGGCTGGTTTTGTTTTTTTTTTAAATATTTATTTATTAGTTTTAGGTGGACACAATAGCTTTATTTTATTTTATGTGGTGCTGAGGATCGAACCCAGTGCCTCACGCGTGCTAGGCGAGCACACTACCACTGCGCCACAATCCCAGCCCCCTGAGTCTGGTTTTGAACTTGAGATTCTCCTGCCTCAACCTCCCAAAGTGCTGGGATTACAGGCGTGCGCCACCACGCCCAGCTGCCCGTTTTTAGGTTGGGTTACTTATCTTTTTATTGTTCAGTTGTTGTTCTTTTTTGTTTGTTTTCTTGTTTGCTTGTTTGTGGTGCTGGGGATTGAACCCAGGACCTTGCATATGCGAGGCAAGCACTCTACCAATTGATCTATATCCCCAGCCCTCAGTTGTTGTTCTTTACATATTTTTGATATTATACCTTTATTAAACATATGATTTGTAAATATTTTCTCTTATTCTCTGTATTTTTTTTCACTATCTTGACAGTGTCCTTTGATGTATAAGAGGGTTTTTTATTATTTGAATGAAGACCTATTTATCTATTTTGTTTTAACCAATTTTGTTTTTCTTTTATTCATCTGGGCTTTATGGTTATAGTTGGGTTCATCCAGACATATTCAAATGCATAAAAATCAATTTTAGTTCATGATCCCTCCTTTTCCCTTCCCCCTTTCCCTCCTGACCACCCCAATTTATCTATTTTTTATTGTTATTTTACTAGTGTTTTTGGTATCGTATTTCAGAAACCATTACCAAATCTAAGGTCATGGAGAGTTGCACCTATATTTTCTTCTAGTAGTTTTATAGTTTAGATCTTACATCTAGGTGTTTGATCCATTTTGAGCTAATTTTTGTGCATGGTATAAAGTAAAATCCCAACTACCTTCTTTTTCATGTGATATCTAAGTTTTACTACCATTTGTTCAAAAATCTGATCTTTCCCCAGAAAGTGGTCTTAGCATTCTTGTCAAAAACCAGTTGATGCCTATAGTCCCAGCTACTGGGAAGGCTAAAGCAGGAGAATCGTTTGAGCCCAGTAGTTCAAGACCAGCCTGGAGAGCATAGCAAGGCCCTGTTTCTTTAAAAAAAAATCAATTAAAGATAAGAGGAAGAGTTTGTTTCAACTCTATTCCATAGCTTTGTATCTATACTATGCCAGTACTACACTATTTTAATTACTGTAGATTTATAATAAGTTTTGAAATCAGAAATTGTGAGTCCGCCTTAACTCTGTCCTTTTTTAAGATTGTTTTGCCTATTTGGGGGTTTCTTAAAATTCATATCAATATTAGAGTGGATATTTTTATTTTGGGGAAAAAAATTGGTTGGGAGTTTGATAAGGATTACATCTGTATATTCCTTTGGGTAGTATTGTCATTTTTTCCATTTTTTATTGGTTATTTTTTTAAAATATTTTTTAGTTGTCGATGGACTTCTATTTATTTATGATCTTTATTTTATTTATTTATTTATATGCAGTGCTGAGAATCAAACCCAATGACTCTCACATGCTAGGCAAACACTCTACCACTGAGTTTCAACCCCAATTATACATAATATTAGAATTCGTTGTTACATGTTCATGCATGCATCTAATGTAACAATATAATTTGGTCAATATCATTCCCCAGTATTTCCTCTTTCACAGTATTTTCATTTTAACAATATTTACTTTTAGTCAATAACCATGGGCTACGCTTCTGTTTATTTAGGTATACTTTTTAAAAGCAATGTTTAGTAGTTTTCAGATATGACTTTTACCCTCTTCATTAAATTTATTGATATCTGTTTTATTATTTTTTATAATATTACAAATGGAATTATTTTATTTTCCTTTTGGGGTTGTTCATTACCAGTGTATAGAAATACAACTGATTTTCGCATGTTGATTTTATATCCTACAACTTTGCTGAATTCATTAGCTCTATCTTTTTCTATGTGTGTGTAGATTCTTTAGGGTTTTCTAGACATGTTGTCTGTAACTAGAGAGAATTTCACTTTTTCTTTTCCATAATGGATGCCTTTGATTTCACTTTTGTGGTAATTGCTCTGGCTAGAACTTCTGGTGTTATAAGTTTCCCAACAGAAGTGATGAAAGCAGTCATCCTTGTTTTGTTCCTGAACCTAGGGGGAAAGCTTTCCATTTTTTACCATTGAGAATGGTGTCAGCCTGGGTTTTTCATACATGACTTTTGTCATGTTGAGGAACTTCCCTTCCGCTCCTAGAATATTGAGTATATATATTTTTTATCACAAAATGAGGTTGGATTTTGTCAAAAGCTTTTTCCTGCTTCAATTGAGATGATCATTTTCCCTTTCCACTAATGTGGCATATTATCTTGATTGATTATCATATTTTGAACCACCTTTGCATTCCTAGGATGAAATCTATTTGATCATGGCATATGATTGTTTACTATGCTGCTGAATTTGGTTTTCCAGTATTTTCTTAACAGATTTTTGCTTTTTTTGGGGTACTAAGGATTGAACTCAGGGGCACTTGCCTACTGAGCCACATCCCCAGCCCTATTTTGTATTTTATATAGAGACAGGGTCTCACTGAGTTGCTTAGCACCTCGCTATTGCTGAGGCTGGCTTTGAACTTGCGATTCTCCTGTCTCAGCCTCCCTAAGTGCTGGGATTACAGGTGTGCACCACCGCACCCGACTCAGATTTTTGCATTTATAATCATAAGGAATACTGCTTACAAAGAGTGTTCTCTAGCTTTAATATGAGGGTAATAATGGTCTTGTACAATGAGTTAGGAAGTGTCCCTCCCCTTCAAACTTTTTGTAAAAATTCGAGAAGGACTGGTGTTAATTCTCCCTTAGATGTTTGGTAGAATTCACCAGTGAAGCCATGTGGTGCTAGCTAGTTTATTCTCTGCTGGAAGTTTTGTGATTACTGACTGATTCAATCTCCTCACATGCTATAGGTCTATTCAGATTTTCTACTTCTTTTTGAGTCAGTTTTGGTGGTTTGTGCACCTCTAGGAACCCATCCATTTCATCTAGGTCACTCTGCTTGTCGGTGTGCAGTGGTCCCCTGTAGCTTCTTATACTCCTTTTCATTTCTGTGAAGTGGGCAGTTGTATGTGGATATTGAAGGTTGGTTCTCAGTGCCCCAGATCACCCAACTACTTCCATCCCAAGGCTCTCAGGAGGAGCCATCAGATGTGATGAGTGTCTAAACTGGTGGGCCTCTCAGCCCCTCATCCTCATCAGTCTCAGGACAAGGCAGTAGTGGTGCCCCCAGGCTTGGGCTCAGACATGGGGGTTACTTGAGTGTAACACCAAGAACCAGAGAAGAGGGGCTGGGATTGTGGCGCAGTGGTAGCGTGTTCGCCTAGCATGCATGAGGCACTGGGTTCGATCCTCAGCACCACATAAAAGTAAAATAAAATAAAGATATTCTGTCCACCCACAACTAAAAAAATAAATAAAATTAAAAAAAAAAAAAAGAACCAGAGAAGACTTTACAGGTTACTCACTGTACAGCAGCCTCCTGTAATGGACTTTCCAGGCATTGACTCCTGACTCCTCACAAAAGCCTTGTCACCTGAGTGCTATTACCATCTCCATTTCACAAATGGGGAGACTAAGGCTCAGAGACACAAGGAAACTGTCCAAGGTCACACAGCCAATATGAGCCTATATTTGAGACCAGACTGGCCCCCCTGTGTGTACTTCGACAACTATGCTATATAGCCTCATCCCTTCCAAGGGTAGCACCCAGAAAGGGACAAGGGCTGAGTAATTCAAGCTCCAGCTTCTCTCTGCATCCCTGAAAGGTAAAACAGAGCTGAGCCCAAGTACTTAGGGCAGAGGACAGCCTCCATCTGTTGTCTCACAAAGCAGCAAATAACCCTCCACCCGGTGCCCAGGGAATGAAGGCTACAAACCAGCAGGAAAGGTATATATACTTAGCTGCTCATATACGTAAAATAATTTCTGGAAGCATTCACAAAAATTGGTAGTGGTGGTGTCCTCTGAAGAGGTGAGCTGGGAGACAACGGTCAGGGGAATGGAAGGAGACTTACATCTCACCATATGTCCTGCTATGCTTTTTTTTTTTGGGGGGGGGGGAGGCTTTAGATTTGTGGATACATATACAATAAGTGCCTGAAAGCCCTTAGAGGAGCAGGGTGGGGCTCCATGCATTGGCCTATTCATGCCTCAGGGGCATGGCGGCTCAGCTTGAAATCCCATGGCTCACACCCAGCCTCAGGCCCAAGAGGACTTCAGACTGTGGAGTCTCAAAGACCACGGACTCCAGGCTTTGTGATCCTAGCAGCTCCATGGCCTCTCTGCACCTCAGACTTCTGCACAGTAGGAAGGTGGAAACACTACCCTCAAAGAAAGTCCTAGGCCAGCAGAGTGCCTGACTGATACACTGAGAAATACTTTTTATTTGTTCATGTTTACTTACTACTTTTTATTTGTTCGTGTTTACTTAATGTATTGATGTTATTATTAGAATAATCTTACCTCACCATCAACTACAAGGCCAGTCTCCATGAGTGGGCAAGCCAGAGAGACTGGGGTGAGAGTGCCCCCTGGTGGACACATTCTGGACTGCATCAAGTAAGTGCCAATCCAACCCTCCAGAGAAAGGTGAAATTCAGTTCCATTTCTTCCCTGTTACTCCTAAATATTTCAATGTTTACTTCTTAAAAACAATGATATGTCCTTATAGAACAGCATGATAATCAAAGAGAGAAATTTTAACATCGAGAGAATACTGTTCTCTAGTCTGCACAGTCCATATTCACGTTGCCAGTCATCCCTACGGTGTCTTTCATAGCTCGTTGCCTCCTGGTCCAAGACCCCTCCAGGGTCTGTGTGGCCTTTGATTACCAGATATCTTTACTATCCTTTAATGCTGAGCTATTTCTCAACCTTTTGTATCTTTCATGAACTTGACATTGTTAATGTCCAGGTCCGTTATTTGACAAAATGTCCCTTTATGTGGTCATATCTGCCATTTCCTCCCAGCTCCCTTCAGGAATCCCTGTTTTTGTCAGGAATTTTACAGGTGTTAGGCCAGGTCCTCAGGGGTCACAACAGGTGGCATATGATGTCAGTTTGTCCCAATGTTGGTATTAACTCTAACTGCCCTTTCGGTGAGATTGAAGCTAAAGTCCCAGACCAAACTGGACCTGAGACTTGCCTCGAAGGCCAGGCGTCCCAGCTCAGCATAAATATTGCCAAGTAAGAAATTCTCCACCACCACTTGTGCCTCCTCAGGACAAAGCATTGGCCTTTGTGACGCCATCTTGACCAGCTTAGTTGTCTGGAACCTCCCTTCATTCTTTGTCCATTCCTATTAATACTTTTTATCCCATGAATAATATGTGATCACATTACCCTTGTTAAAAAAAAAAAAAAAAAGTGTCCACCAAGACTAAAATCCTTTGAAAACTCTCTCCTTCCAGGTCTTCTCTGGAGTCTCCAGAAGTAACCACATTTTTTAGTTTGGTATGTGTTTTAGTCAGCTTTTTCACTGTGTCACTGAAAAGACCTGACAAGAACAATTGAAAGAAGAAAAGTTTATTTGGGGACTCACGGATTCAGAAGTTTCAGTCCATAGACAACGTTCTCCATTCTTTGGGGCTCGAGGCGAGGCAGAACATCATGGCAGAAAAGTGTGTGCAGGGAAGTGGCTCAGGACATGCTCAGGAAGCAGGAAGTGTCTCCACTCCCAGATACAAAATATATACCCTAAAGGCATACCCACTATGCCCACCTCCTCCAGCCACACCCTACCTGCTTTCAGTTACTACTTAGTTAATTCCATCAGGGGCTCAATCCACTGACTGGGTTCAGGCTCTCATAACCCCATCATTTCACCTCCGAACCTTCTTGCATTGTTACACATGAGGTTTTGGGAGACACCTCACATCCAAACCACACCAGTATGAGATATTTATATTTATACCCCACAAATGGCCACACTGTGTACAGTTCAGCATTATAGAAATTTCTTTGGCAGGACTTAGAAATTGAATTATTTTTATTGCCTCATCATTTTCCAACATGTAGATATACACGAGGTCCTTGAGTTGATCCCCTGTTGATGGACGTTTAGGTTGTTATCATCATTTTGTTATGAGACATACCAGCACATACACATGATCATGGGCTTCTCTGAGAAATCTTCCCACCTCCAGAAGACTGGACCACTTTTGAGGTAGCTGAGTCCCTGCATCAACTCCTCACCACAGGGGAGGAGGTATGGGCTTTTATTCATGGAACCTATTAGAATTTTAAGACTCCTGTGAGCAGGACTTCTGTGAGCAGCTGGGCTAGGTTTCCATCGTGTGTTTCAAGGAATCTTAGGGTTCCAAGATAGGATGAAAGAAAAGGAGCTGAGCTAGTGAGACCCTCACACCTACCCCAGCAAGAACACCCAAGGCCCTGGTCTTTATCTGGTTTGCTATTAAACTCTTTCAACAATTTCTTTTCAGCTGTTTTCAAATCCAGAAACCTATGATGGGGTCTGACCCCATATCTGGCTCAGGCCTCCCTTCTGCACCATGCTTTCTCCAGTTCCGTTTGTGTTGGTAATACCACATGACCTGTACTAGGGTCCCAACTGGCAAACCCCAGAGGCAACTATCTGCAGGTGCTGCCCTGTGCCATCAGGGTTAGCATCTTGGTGTGTTCACTTTGACCCCTTGGTTTCCTCTCCTGGGTCCTCTCTTGGGACCCAGGACCGCAGCAACACCCTAGCACACCCCTCCTCTACCCCTTGAGAGCTGTGCATGGGCTCACACTGGGTGTCAGAGAAATTATTAAATACACATTGCTGGGTCCCACTCCAAGAGGCTCTGAATGAGTGCATTTGGGGGCAGTCCAGGAATGTGTGTTTTTAAAGCTTCCCACGGGGATTCTGGGAGGAGGTCCAGATTTCTGCACTGTAGACAGCTTTCCAGAGCCTCTTTGCTTGGCTGGGCTCTGTCCTTTCCCAAGCAAGTCTCAAGTCTGGCTCTAAATGAGGTAGGGAGGTCTAGAAAGTCACTTATTTTACCTAAAGTTTTCTTGGACAGCAGGGCTCTCTGCATTAATTAGAACCTGCAGGAACTTTCAGTCCCCCAGGATTTCCCAAAGTGGAGCTTTCCCCATGCTAGAGAGCTTGTTCAAAAGGCCCACCCCACATCTGCAGGAGCTGAATCACTGCAAGTGAGGTCTGGGAATCTGCAGCTCTGGCACATTCTCTGGTTAAATTCTGGGTAAACAAACTCCCTCCACATCCCTAATAGACAAGGGAAACTGAGGATCAAAAGTAAAAGTGAGGCTAGGCGCGGTGGCACACGCCTGTAATCCCAGCAGCTCCGGAGACCGAGGCAAGAGGATCATGAGTTCAAAGCCAGCCTCAGCAACAGGTACTAAGCAACTCAGTGAGAACCTGTCTCTAAATAAAACACAAAACAGGGCTGGGGATGTGGCTCAGTGGTTGAATGCCCCCAAGTTCAATCCCTGGTACCAAAAAAAAAAAGTAAAAGTGACTTGTCCCTGGTCATGACACACATTAGTAGCAGAAATGATCCCTAGCCCGAGTCTCCTCTTAGTCAAGTATCAACTCCTCAGCACTCTGACAATCCAAGGTGTCTGTAGACTTTTGGTCATGTGAGATGCCCCACATGGTTGCCTTGGGATAGGCCTCCACTGGATTTGAAAGGCTTCAATTTACAATTCAGTGGAAATGATCTGCTTTTGGTCACTGTGTGTGTGTTGGGCAAATATTTGGGCCATCGATGCAAATATCCCTAACTCTACCTCCTTCCAGGTTTTGCAAAGAGATCAGACAGACAGGACCAATGCGTACAAACAGAACCCCACTTTATTAGCAGTTAGTTCGAGATTGTACATTAATGGAGGAAGGTTCCCGCTTTTAACACAACCCAAAACGGCTGGTTCGAGAGCCCTAGTCAGGTAAGCCGGGTAGCATCCCCCCTCCTGCCCTCTCCCCACCCCCACAAGGGAAGGAAACCTCAGCCTGCTCCCTAAGGTGCCCCCCACCCACTCAAGTCAGCCCTTTCCTGTCCCCAGGGAACAACATGAATTTCATGCACACATTACAAAAGGAACCCTCCTGCAGATGAGAAGCCAGCCCAGCCCAAGATGCCCTTGTTCCTCCTCCTCCTCCAGGGCAGAGAGAGGAGGAAGTGCAGGAAGATGAATGACTTAGGAGAGAACACAGCTGAGGTCTTCCCCTGGTACTGATTGCACACAAAGCTCATACCCAACCCTTAGGGGAGCTGGAAACTCACTGGTCCTCTGAGCAGGAGAGCCTCCAGAGCAGGACAGTGAACCCCAGGTTGCTCAGAGGGCTTGGCGGGGGACTTGGACCCCATCCACACTTCAACTCAAGTAGAGTTGCTTCCTGCACGTGTGTTAGAAAACCCCTGCTATAGCCCCTATCGGTTCATTCTATAAATGGGGAAACTGAGGCCCTGGGAGGAAGACTGTCATGCAGCCATCAAATGTATGCAGTTAGTAACATTTCACAGCTCCTGCTCCAGCCCAGTGCTCATCTTCATATCATAGCTTGGGGGAAGCAGTTCCCCCAAGGATGTTCCTGGTACGGGCCAGAGGCCTAGTTCTGCTCCAGTGCATTAGATTGTGGGCCTCCGAGAAGTGAACACCCCGGGACCACAGAGCAGAGAGATGGATGCTATCTATGTATGGTACCCTGTGGCCCGTCCCAGGGACAAAGGAGCAGCCAGGCTCCTCCAAGCCAGAGATGTCTTACTCCAACAGGCCACATGACTGGCTGGTATCCACCATGTAGTCACTTCTGCCTGCCCTCCACCCTCTCCTCCCAGGGCAGCATGTGCTGCCGTGTCCTAAGGGCACCCCTCCCAGGAGCTCCTGCGGCTCCCATGGCCCCTCTGCTGGTTTGGCACTTGCTGTACAGATGATTGTGGAGGTGCATCTTAGGCAGGAGGGCACTGCCAAGTCAGCACAAAAGGCAAAACCACCCTTGAGAATACAGGAGATGAGGAAACAGCTCACAAGACACCATGAGGAAATAATCAGACGGATCCGGACAGTATGACTTCTACCTGATGGAAAGCCTGCTGGCTCCCAAAAGGATGTCACTTAAAAGACCAGATGGGCAGAAGGAAGACTTTTCAGCATTCCAAGAGATTTGAAGACACAGTGACAAAATGCATTGTGTGCACCTTGAACCAAGGCAATTCCAAAGCTAGGTATGGTATCTGGGGGACAACTTGGGGACAGCAGACGTTGTCAGGAATTGTCCATTTCTTGGCTGTGGTGTTGGCCAGCGTGTAGGAGAAGGCTCTGACTCTGGTGATGCAGGCAGAAGCATCTGGGGATAGAGTCTCATGACGCTTGCAACTTACTTTCGAACTAGGTCAAAAAAACATATATATGTACAGAGAGAAAAAAGCAAATGTGGCAAAATGTTAATCATTTTAGCTCTCGATGCTAGGTAGTGGGCGTTCATAATCAAATGTTTGGTAAAATACTTTTATACTTGCTCTTCCCAGTAATACCTGTGAAATGGCTCCATGTTGGGACCCCAGTCTCTGTGGGTCAGGCCAACAGTGTTCCTCTGCTGGGAACTGATGGCCACCTACTCAGCGACCCAGAAGTACTGGCTGTTTGGAGGCAGGGGCTCAGAAAAGGTCCATCTTAAAACTTCAGACTCATCCTCCGAGCAGTAAGAGGCCCAAAGCAGAAAGGGCTCTCAAACCCTGAAGAACACGCCCACCTGCACTCACCCTGGGGCAAAGTCTGGCAGAGGGACTGCAGAATGGACGACAGGGTCACCTGCATCATTTAAGCTACTTTTCTCTCTCTTTTTATTTTTGGCCAAGTGCTTACAGTGGACAATAAAGACATGATGCTGTACCTGCTCACCCTGGTTTTGTCTTCTCATAAAGAGGGATCAGTGTGCCTATTAGCTGAGAGCCTCTAGGACAACTTATCTCCCTGTCCTCACCCAACAGCTACAAGTCCTGGCTGTGTCTGGCCTTGCAGGTCCTTGAGAAAGGCTTGTTGTGGGAAGGGATGCGGCAGCCCACCTACACAGAAACCTAGAAGATGAGCAGTCCAGCTCCAGGCTTCTAACAGGGCCTAAGCCAAACTCCAGAACATCTCCTCTGCTCCCACACAGGGTCTCAACCCGCCGGCTCCTACCCGAGGCCAGAAGCAGAGAGAAGTAGAGCCTCCCACTCTACCAGGGCCATTCCAGGCCAGCCCAGCCCAGCTCAGCTTGCTGAGCTTCAGCTGAGAACAGACCTCCGGCCCAGAGAGTTGACTCTACAGCATGGGAGCCTCCCTCATCATGGCCCCAATTCCCCCTGGACAGCGAGGCTCATGGCTGGCATTGGTGGAAGCCACGGCCCTACTGAGGGTCCAGTTGCAGCTTCTCCCCAGGAGCACAGGAGTACAAGAGTAGACAAGCCACCCTGTCCCCAGGCACTGTGCTCCTCGGTCCTGCAGGGCCAATAAGGGCCAGGGTTCTTGGGCTCACGGGCCCCAATGAGAAACATGGTAGAAACTCTGCTATGTCCACGGGGCAACCACCACACAGTGGGTCCTGCCAAGCATCCCACTTCCTTCTCTACTCCAGTGGAAAGCTTGAAAAGAGGAATCAACTCAGAACAAAGACTGATGGGGCCACAGGATGGGGAAAGACCTCCCGAGATGGAGAGGACAAGGCCGGGAAGTTTATGCAGATCTGGGGATGAGAAGGCTCAAAGGCACCTGGCTGGGAAGGAGTGGTTTGTCCCCATATCCTGGAATGACCATGGTTGTGACTGAGGGAAGGAAAGGAACCTGGCACAGAGTAGGGTCCCAAGGGTGGGCTCAGAGGCAGTGTGGCACTGGAAGAAGAGCACTGGACTCAGATTTGGGTCCCTGAGTTCAATTCTTGGCCCTGCTTCCAACCAGCCCTGTGACGTTGGCCAAGCAGGCCACCTGCTTCCTGGACCCACTTTATATCTGTCAAGGGACCCTTCCAACCTCAAGATGCCAGAATCTTCTGAATAAGACCAGGCTCTCCAGAAAGAACTTCCCGGTATCAGGTGGAAGCTGAATTGGCAGTTGAGGGGGCCAGGGAGAGGCACCCCAGCCTCAGTCACTTCACATTGTTAAAAGAAGGGGGGCAGGAGCAGAACCCAAGCGGAAAGCAGCCCAGAGATCCCAGGTCTGCAGGGCGCCTGGAGACACTCTGTGGGTCCCAGTGGGCATCCCTGCTCCCAGGGCAGCTCCCAACCTAGCACCATGTGAGGGGAGATGGACAGGCCAGTTTGGGGCCCCAGCTCTCCCACCCTAGTCCCGGCCGTTTCCTTTGGCCACAACCCCACCCCTACCCCCAACTCCTGGGCTTCATGAAGCCAGATATCCTGCAGAGAGTTAGTCTTCCCTGTCCATGTCATCACCTCTGTCCCCCTAGGGCAGGCCCAGGACAGCTGTGGCACCTGAGGGAGCAGAGACCTCTCTAAGGTCACCTCCATAAGGTCTCCTTGAGTCCCAGACATGTGAAGACACACCCTCCCTCCCTTCCACATTATTCTCTAGCACTAAGATATGACACCCTTTGAGGCTGGGGCTTACCACCATTGTGTACGACTGAATTAAAAACAAACCCAACCAAAAAAAATATAATATATATATATATATACACATTTTATATATATATATATATCTGTATATATATATATATAAAACACAGTGCGACCCCAGCACCCAGGGTATAAACTCTGGCACCAAGAAAACAAAACCCAAATATTAAAATACTTTAGCTTCTTAGTATTTGAGAGGTTAAGGGGTCTCTGGAACCCTCAGCCACAGGTCTCTGGGACAAAGCAGTGGGCGGCAGTCTTGCCAGCTGTCATGTCTGCCGAGGCCGAGGTGGCGGCATGGGGACAAGGTATGTACATGGGAACGTGTATACTGAACGTGTAGAACCGCCTCTTTTACCACAGGAAACCACGCTTGTCATACCCCACGGTGCAGCCAGGGGGCGGCGTCGAGGCCTGAGGCTGGGCCCATAGGGCATGGCAGTGCCCCAGGCCCTGCAGGAGGCCTTGAGGACTGGGTGGATACTGGAGGAACCAAAGATACAGTCCCCAAAAAGGGAAGGTGAGATGTGAAGGTACTGACCCAAATGTGAAGGGTCAGCGTTCTCCCAAGGTGGCTGCCCCCACATCTAACCTAGAAACTGCCTCTGGGTACCCAGCTGACCCCTGTGAAAGGCCTGGCTCGAAACACCCAGAGCCATGTTCAGTCTCCTCCCTGGTTTGGAAAAAGGCCCAGCTGGGCTCTTTTCCCTTCCTGTCTGGAGAACAGGGAAGATATGGCAGCTAATACTGAGGAGATGCCCTGCTGCAGCAGGGGTAGTGGGGACAAGGAGAGGGGCTGGTGGGTAGAGCACAGTGAGGGCCAGAAAAGAGAGTCTCACGGACTCCCCCTACCAGGAAGTGGCCTTCCACCAACAGGAAACAGCCTCCCAGCACAGGCTGTGCACAGAATGGACCTCTGGTGGAGGGGGGTCCTGTAGGCCACAGACCCAGCAGTGGATGCTCGGAGGTGCTTGTGGGCCCGCCTGGGCTTCTCCTGGCCCCATGTGGGCCTTAGCAGAATATTGCTCATCGATGCTTGGCTGGCCCGGCTCCCCTCTCTGCAGGTCAGTCTGGCTCAGCGCACGGCGGGACATCCCTGCAGTCACCAACGTTCAGTCTGGCTATAGTGGCTGCAGCTACCTGGTGTTCTGGAGGTCCTCCCGCAGCCAGGTGGGCAGTGTCTGGCCCATCTTGTACAGCAGCTTGGAAAGCTCAACATTGTGGTCCCGGTAGTAGTCCTTCAGGAAGGCTCGGGACTGCAACAGGAAGGAAATCTCAGATGGGACGACGAGCTGAGGTGAGCGTGGGCCCCCACACTGCTGTCCTGCTGGCCCCACATTGGACTTCAGATGTATTTCCCTTCCTCTTATAGACAGTAGCCTCCCTGGAAAGCTCTTATACAGAAGCAGCAAAATCTCAATCACAAGGTCAGAATTCTCGTGAGAGGGAGGCGAAAGCACTCATCAAAGGCAAAGGCTAATAGGAAAGGGAGACAGCATGAGATGCAGGCTGCACCCCCTACCTTATGCAGTTTTCTCCTACGAGAATGGCCCGTCTTTCCATTCCATGGCTCCAAATCTTGTGGCATGGGTTCCAACTCCAGGGACCCCTGCCCCTCCTCTGGAAGCCTTCTTCCCCTCCCTATCCCAGCTTCTAGTGCACCCTGTCCTGAATGCCCATAGCACAGGACACATCCCTTCCTGCACGAAGCTCTCCTGCCATTATTCTAGCCTTATGTGTGACTTATCGTCCCCTAGACTAGGAGTCCTTGAAGGTGAGGACCTGTCTGGTCCATTCTCAAAACCCCACAGCACAGCCCTTAGCAGAAGGGCAGGGTACTGAAAACTTGTATGACTAGATCCATTCTGATACACCATGGCCCAGTCTGCCTTCCTCTCCCTTAAGAATACTGCCCAAGACCTGGGCTCGGTTGTGCATGCCTATAATATCAGCAACTCAGGAGGCTGAGGCAGGAGGATCTCAAGTTCAAGACCAGCCTCAGCAACTTAGAAAGACCCCCAACAACTTAGTAAAATCGTATCTCAAAATAAAAAATAAAATGAACTGGGGCTGGGATTGTGGCTCAGTGGCAGAGTGCTTGCCTCGCATGCGTGAGGCCCTGGGTTCGATCCTCAGCACCACATACAAAACAATAAAATAAAGACATTGTGTCCATCTACAACTAAAAAAAATATTAAAAAAAAAATAAAATGAACTGGGAATGTGCCAGGGGAGGGTAAAGGGGATAGAGGCTCTGTCCCACATGGGGACAGCCCCCCACTGGTCCAGCTGCCAGAGGTGGGGCATCCGGCACTTACGTCCAAGTCCATCTCTGGGTACTTCCGGCCTTTGCTTTTGCCTAGACACTTGGTTTTTCCTCCTTCAAGCAGCTGGCACCAAAATCCTTTCTTTGGATCAAACCTGCAGAGGTGAAGAAAGATTGGATGGAGCTGACCTGGCAATCCCTTCCCCACCCCAAGGCCATGCATCCAGATCTAGGAACAGCAGGATCCAGGAGCCGAGGGAGTCCACTCCCCTGTACACATGCTCACACCCACACCCCACTGTGGGGCTGATATTTAAATGCCATCTCTTGGCCCAAGTTTTGCCCTTGCCCTACACTAAACACACTGGCCCTTCTCCCCAGCAGAGGGCAGCTCCCATGATCTGCATCTTCTCTTGTCAGGGCTGAGCAGCCCCAGTTCTTCCAGCAATTTATAATGTAGACCCATTCCCACCTTGCATGATCTGGGAACAGTTTTCCAAGCATTCTTTTTTTTTTTTTGTAAAAAAAAAAACTCAAGAAATTTTCTTTATCCCTCCCAACTTCAAGGATTTTTGCTTTTAAATAACTTGCACCTTAATCAAGAAATGCTAAGGCATTTGTACTGGACAGTTTCCAATTTTGGAGTAACTTTCAGAAATGACAAAGCAGGACTACTTCCCATGTGCGACGTCACAGTGCCTTTGAGGGCACGTTGCAGGAGATGAGTTCTGAAGCTCAGGAGCCATCAGAGGATCTTGAGCCTGAGGGCATCAGGCAAGCAGGACACACATGTGGCAGGAAAGGGAGGTAAGCAATTCTGAATGTGTGGCAGGGTAGACGTAAGACGGCGATGACAAGCAGTTGGCACCAACTAGCTCTGAGCCAAGAGCGCCACATTCATGCTCTCCTCCAATTCAGGGACCCCCAGGTGAGAGGAGCGATTCTCCTTTATCCCCAACTTACAGGTGAGGGAAGCGAGGCTCCAGGCTAAGGGACCCATCCAGGGTCAGAGCTAACGATGGACCTGGGGTCCTGACCTGGCAGCTGAGACACCAGGGCCCACCACTGCAGCTGTGGCTGCCTTCTGCCCTGATATGGAAAACCGCGTTCTCTTCGCTTTTCCACCTTCAGCCTTCAGCCCAGGAAGGAAAATTCTTTTTCTTTTTTTTTTTGGTACCAGGGGTTGAACTCAGGGTTGAACGACTACTGAGCCACATCTCTAGTCCTATTTTGCAATTTATGTAGAGACAGGGTCTCACTGAGTTGCTTAGTGCCTCTCCATTGCTGAGGCTGCTGTGAACTCATGATCCTTCTGCCTCAGTCTCCAGAGCTGCTGGAATTATAGGCATGCACCATCGCACCCCGCTAGGAGAGAATATTCTTGCTATAAGATTTCCCAAGAAAGCAGCCAGGGAGAGGGCTTTATTCCACTTTCTCTTGGGACTCCTCCTCCCGCTGAGTGTGGCCCACACTGTTACACAGCACTGGAGGCAGCCTCTCCCCAGCTCCACACCCTGCAGCGCAGGCTGGCACTTCCTCCCTAGGGGAAGCAACTGCAGAGCACTTGCACCAGGTTCTGGGTGAGCGGGGTTACTGGCCACCGAAAACAACAGTTTTAGCTTCCTTTTCCTGAAGTCATAAGTCAAAGTCTGATGTTAGAAAGCCCACGTGGAAGCTGGGGCTGCTCACTGCTGGTCTGACTGACTTAACTACACACTCTGAAAATGTTCAGCCCAAACAGAACTAAACTGAGGAGGACACTCCAGGGTGGGCTGACCGGAGCAGAACAGATTCATCACTTCCCTCTTCCTCAAGTTAGTACTTTTAATATGACTTATATCATATTGATATTAGCTTTTTTTGCTGAACAGCCATCAGGGCAGTGGTGCGTACTTTCTCATACTTGCTGACTAATTAATCTGTGTCTCCCACATTATCATTCAAGCTTTTAGGGTTTTTTTTTTTGGCCCAGGTGCCAAAAAAACAGGGAAACTGCCCTGTTGAATGGTCAATGCAGTACTCACGCCAAGGTTTTGTGGTAGTCAATGGTATTGGTCACTCCAAGGAATTTCTGCACCGTGTCCATCACTTTGGCAGGTTCTGTTCGCAGCAGTTTGCCATCCAAGACCAGAATCTGGAAAGAAGGAAAGGGAGAAAGGTAATCTGGACTTGCTTTCACCTCAGAGGCAACAGGATCAGAGGCCACAGCAGCAGGAGTGGCCTGGCTGTAGGTGGAGGGCCTGTGCTTTCTAGTCTGCTTCTGTCCCCAGCTCTAAATGGTAGGTGTCCCCAATACTCAGTCCTCTCTGGTCTAATTACCTGCTCTCTGCCAACTTCCCTTGGGCCATGTCAATCTCTTCTAGAACTTAAATGATTAAAAAAAGCCTTGCTTAAATCAGGTACAGTGGTTCATGCCAGTGGTGCATACCTGCTACTAGGGAGGCTAAGGCAGGAGGACTGCAAGTCCAGTCTTGACAACTTAATGAGACCCTGTCTCAAAATATAAAAAGGTCTGGGGATACCAGGTGTAGTGGCACATGCCCATAATCCTAGCAACTCGGAAGGCTGAGGCAGGAGGATCATGAGTTCAAAGCCAGCCTCAGCAATTCAGTGAGGCCCTAAGCAGTTTAGAGAGACCTTTTCTCAAAATAAAACATAAAAAGGGCTGGGGATGTGGTTCAGTGGTTAAGCACCTCTGGGTTCAATCCCCAGTACCAAAGGAGGGTGGCCAGGTTGAGGATTTAGTTCAGTAGTAAAGCATCCCTGGGTTCATTCCCCAGAGCCATAAAAAAACCCCAGCTTACTCTTTGTATCCCTGTAACATCCCTCTTCCAGCCTCTCAACAAGCTTCCGGCTCTAGACTTCAAGGGTTTCTCTAAAAGACTTCATGGGATCTGACCCTGATCCCCTCTCCAGCCAGGCTCTCTCTTCTCCAGCATACCCCAGCCTCCTCCTCCCAGCTGCCACCCAAGGGGCAGGGGCAGGGAGTTACCTGGTTGGCATGAAAGGTGCTGAGCCAGCGCTCAATGTGAGTGGCGTACCAGCCGGGGACCAGGCAGCGGTTCTGGAGGGCACGCAGCTTTGCAGACGCAGCAGGGCCAGCTGTGATCACCTCGTGAAAGGTGTACTTCAGGGCCACTGGGTCGTCATGAGCTCGCTGGTGCTGCAGGCAAGGGGAGAAGGTGAGCATGTCACAGAGAGAACAAAGAAGAAGGCCTTTGTGGAACAGCAGATGGGACGTGGTGCTGGGAGAACCCAGCTGGGAACAGGAGGCCTGTGCCCAAGTACTGACTGCCTCTCCTTGCTGGTTGGCCCCTGGAAGTACTGGCCCCAGAGCCTCAGTTTCACCATCCTTGAACAAGATCAGGTTTCCAGTGTTGGTCATTCCTACGCAGTCCCTGAGTCCCACTGTGCCCACACACTAGCGTGGGCCACAGGTCACACCGTTTCCATCAACTCACCTTTCTTTTTTACACATATTTATTTCAAGAAAACTCAATATCATTTCCAAAAGTATAAAACTAGAATCAATGATTACATGTAGAAGGCAAGCACTGATAAATACAATAAAAATAAAGCAAAGTTCCTAAACTGGAACCAGACACAGATGTCTGCTGAGAGCCCTGAACCCCATGCTCTAGCTCTCCCTGCTGTGAACAGAGCATGGCTCTGTTAGAAAGGATGTTAGAGACACCTCCTTTTTTATGGAGACCAGAAGGACTGTGTAAAACTGAAAAAGAAAATGCCAGATCTGAACTACCTAAAATAACCCAGTGGGCCATCAACATCTGCAGAACTCTGAGTCCAGAGCTTGGGAACCTGCCCACCAGGCAACGCTCACCAGCCTGAGGCTTTGACAAGCACCACATGTAGCCCAGGGCGGGAGCAAGCAGTGACAGTGCAGAGCAGCCTCCCGCTCACCAGACCTCCCTTCTCACAAGACACCAGCCTGCCTCTCCTCTGGCTCCTTCTTGGATCCTCCTGATATAAACTAGTCTCCCTCACCTGCCTTGATCATGGACAGGAGAACAGGTCTTAGATTTACAACACCTGAGTTCAAAATGCCATCACATGAAACTTGCTGAGTCTTGGTTTACTATTCCGTGTGAAGGGAACACACACACACACATACAGCCTTCTTCTGCATTCTAGAAACTACTGTGAAGCTCCAGTGAGGTAGCAGAAGTTAAACACTGTCACCGGCACAGAACAGAGGACTGACTTCACCTGGACGCCTGTAATGTCCCCCATAAAAGCAGCCAGCCAGCTCCCTGCTCCTTGCCAGGAGGTGGGAGCACATAGCGCAGGAGGATGGGCACATGGTCTACTGTGTTTGTGGGACTTTCCCCTGAGTTAGGCTAAGACCATAGGAAAGGCAGATATCAGGGCATGAACCAAAGTCCTGGGGACAAGAAGCAGAGAGGGCTCAGGAAGTGGCAGAGAGGCAAGAGGTCTGAGGGAGCTGGAACAGGGAGGACCTGGCACCTGAGGACACAGCATGGCCCAAGGAAACAGCATGGCGGCAACCAAGTGAAGAGGCCCAAAGGGTGGCAGAGAACCACCCAAACTGGCCAGATTGGAAGAGAGCTTCCTGGCTAGAATAATGGACACCTCCCCCATAACCACATGCTAAGGCACGGGGGTCCCCTGACACCAAGAATGGACCTGGTCTGCTGGTTTGATGAAGGTGGTCAGGATCCTGGGCTTGGTCATAAGGACTACTTCTGAATCAAAGCAGCATGACATAATCCCAAGACTGGCAAGCAGAGCAAGGACCTATCCCCAGCCCCTCAACAGGCCTGGAAGCATTCCTGTAAGCCCAGCAGACTGCACTTGGAAGGAATTGAGTCAGGCCATAGAAATGAAAGAAAGCTCTGGCATTTAACATGTCTCCAGTAGAGACTAGGGTTCATCCCTCTCAAGATGTACTGCAATCCAGGTAACTGCCTTGCCTGATGAGGCACCCCACTAGGAATGGCAGGTCCTGAGCTAGGCACAGTGGCACACACCTGCAATCCCAGCTACTCAGGAGGCTGAGGAGGAGGGTCACAAGTTCAAGGCCAGCCTTAGCAATGTAAATTGAGGCAGACCCTGTATTAAAATAAAAATATTAGCCGGACACGGTGGCACATGCCTATAATCCCAGCACTTAGGGAGGCTGAGACAGGAGAATCATGAGTTCAAAGCCAGCCTCAGCAACGGCGAGGCGCTAAGCAACTCAGTGAGACCGTCTCTACATAAAACACAAAATAGGGCTGGAGATGTGGCTCAGTGATCGAGTGCCCCTGAGTTCAATCTTCAGTACCAAAAATAAATAAATAAGTAAGTAAATAAAAATATTTAAAAGGCTGGGGGTATACCTCAGTGGCAGAGCACTTGCTGGGCATGCAAGAAACCCTGGGTTCAATCTCCAGTACTCTTTCCCCAAAAGAGGCAAGTCCTGTGTCTTGTCCTCTGAGTTCCCACTCCCCCCCACTGGTGTCCAGTAGAGAAGATACAGTCAATGTGACCCGACAACTGTTGGCAAATCTAGGCTTCATCAAGGTCTAATCAGCCTCCAGGTCATGTCCATGACAGAGTCACAAGCAGGACCCTCTGAAGCTCAAGGATGGGTGGTTAACTGGTGTTGCCCTTTAGCATCAACTTCTGCCTGGCACCTCCACCAGGCTAGAAGCGCCATAAAGACAGGCTCTGTTCTTATCCATTGCCACATCCACATTTCTCAGGGGTGGCACACAGCAGGCATTTGCTCAGTATTCGCTGAGTGAATGAGCATCAGACAGGGCCCCCAGCCCCCAGGGCCTCCACCATGCTGCTCACCTGGTACCAGGAATAGGCCCGGTCCGCTGGGTTGATGAGGATGGTGAGGATCTTGGCCTTGGGCAACAGGGCAGCTGCACGCCGGGGTGCCACTTCTGAGTCAAAGTAATTGGCGCTTTTCTCAAAGTAGAAGTCGGAGGTGGTGTTGGAAGGGATAGGGAAGAACTCCATGTACCTGCAGGAAGCCCAGAGAGGGGCACTCACAGGCAAGACTCATGAGGAAGGGGCCCCGGGGAAAGCAGTGTGAGAGGGTGAGGGTCCCAGGGGGTAGAGTATTCTCAGAAAGCAAGCAGGGCACACTGCTCCAGCCAAACCAGGACTCGCTGATTCTAGAGAGAATGGCCACCTGGCAGTCTCCCTAGTCCAAATTCATAACTTTTCAGTGAGGCTGTGGGTCAGGAGGACCTGAGGATTCATGGGTGTGATGTGGGTTACAGGCACAGGGTGGGGGTTGTGTCCTTCCATCCTAAACTCCCCTGCCCCAGTGGAGGTTCCCACAGCTGAACTGGCAGGCCCTAACTTTGCCTCTAGGGGGCAAGCTGGGGCTCAGAGTGGCTTCCCTCTAACCCTTACAGGATCAGCCCAGAGGGGAGGGCTGCCCTCTGGAGCTTTCTTTCCTGACCTGGAATGATGTTTAGTCTGTCTCTATGGACTTAGAAACAAAGAGGAGGGTCACCTGCCACCCTCCAGCCTCCACCCTCCCCAGCCTGCTGTGGATGAGCACAACTTTTCAAAATATTGTCCCATATCCCGGCCACTTCTTCATTGAGGACCCCTCTGAAAACTAAACAAACTGTCCAGACTCTCCCAAGAGCACCTACTCATATAAAATCAGGGTGCAACTGGGGATTCATGGGAAGCAAAGTATTCCATAATTAAGGATATAGGTTCTCCATCCCATGAAATGGGGTTTCTGAAGAGTGGGCCCTCGGACCCCTTTACAGATTGCCTAGAGCTTTTTAGATTCCTGTGCCACACCTAAGACCTACCTACAGAATCAAAATCTTGGGAATGGGGCCAAGGAATCTCCCTCTCCCACTTTTCTAAATCTTGTTTGTGATACCTACTTTGAGAAAGCTCAGAAAACAGACGTTTTGCTTCCTAAGCTATAGCAAAGCCACTTGGCAGCCAATCTTACTTTTCTACTTTACCTGGTAATAAACAGTCACACTTGCTACAGACATGCTAATGTACTGCTGTGGGTGCTGCCCCCAGCCCTGTTGAAGACACTGCTGCATATATGGCATTCACTAGATTACCTTTATTGAAACAAACAAACAAAAACCCACTGACTTCCAATAATATATCTGGTCACGTGGGGTTTTAGGTAAGAGACTAGACATGTTAGAAATGTAGAAAAATGGATGGATGGATGGCTAAATGGACACATAGGTGGACAGACAGATGGAGAGAGAGATGACAGGTAGATAAAAAAGAGAAAAACACACAGAAAAATATCAAAAAGCAAACAGATAGAAGGCACGTAATCTCTCCATCCAGGCAATCTGTCAATACTACATCATAGTCATACATGTACATACAAGGTTTAAAAAGGCAACAGCAGGGAAAGATGTAAAATGAAAAACTGGAGAGTAGAACCACCCCAAGCTGTCCCCTAGTGCACGGTGAAGGTCACCTCTATAGAAGCCTCCACTTTAACCACCTCCCCCAGTGGCCCCTGGAAGCCAGTCAGTGCTTCCAAAGGCCCACAGAAGGCCCACCTTCTCTCCACAGCTGGCCATACACGGTGGGAAGGGCCAGCTGTCAGCCAGAGCACCTGGATTTTAGCCCCTGCTTTGTCACCAGCAGACCCTGAGAGCTTGTGTGAGTTCTTCCCCTCCTCTAGGACTCAGGATGTTTTCTGCAAACCAGGGAGGGGCTCAACTCTGCCTTCAGCAGTCTCTGTCCCAGGCGATAATGCAAAGGGGCAAAGGGCTTCCTCGTGGAGTGCCCTGCCTGTGACAACACTCCCACCATGACTCAAGGGTCACTGTGCCTTGTCCCTGTTTATAGGAACTTTAGCTGCCTGTGAACAAGTAGCAGCTGCTTCCTGCTGTGGCCACAGTGGCCTCCTCACTACTTCTGGGATGGCTTTCCTGTCCTGCTGTAAACCGAGGCTCACTCACCAGTCAATGCCTCTGTGATAGTTGTGGCCGTTAAAAAACTGGATCTCCTCGAAGGTCTCTGAGCTGGGGTAGTTGCTGCTTAGATCCGGGTGCATGCCCAGGAACAAGTAGAGGGCTGTGGTACCTGTAGGGATGGGAGGCAGCTGAGCCCACAGCCCAATCCCCAACTCAAAGATAGAGCCTGGGTTCTGGGCCTTGCTCCTGTTTATTCACTATAAGGACCTGGGAAAGTTCCTCCCCTTCTCTGGATCTTAGTTTTCTCATCTGTACAGGGAATTGCACTACATCCAGGATGACAAATACAGGGCCTGCATGTGGACACCCCCAACATGTGTACCCCTGCAGACATCACTAATCTATTATCGCATTCTTCATTCCTAAACAAGAACTTGACCTCTGACTCCTTAACACAGCACTCTGACAGCCACGTCCTACTGACTGCTGTATCCTTAGAATCAGAACTAGATGCTTCCTGCTGGCCTTTTCAGTTTGGGGCCTCTGTCTGCTGGCACTTGGGAGAAGCCCATGGAGCAGGGTGCTCAGACTCTCCCTGTGTTAACGTGGAACTCTGAGGAGCCATGAGTTCTGGCTCTGATGCCTCCTATTCCAGTTCTGCTCCTCCCTCCTCCCTAGGAAGACTCCTCATTCATTTCCTATGGCATGATTCTATGGTTCATATGTGACAGAAGCATCCAGAAGAGGAGGCCATAGAGTTTGGTGATTAAGAATATAAGCTTTGGGGTCAGAGATCAGGACCTGGCACTGTCATTTCCTAACTGTGTTAGGGAAGTCACTCAACCTCTCTGAGCTGTAAAATGGGAGTACCCAGTTGTGCCTTACAGGATCGTGTGGATGGCAAACACCTGGCAATCATGTCACTATTTCTCCTTCCTATACCTCTGGTAGGCATGACTAACCCACTTTGCATTGAACCAGTTTTACCAAGCACTGCTTAAACTTGCAAATAAGCTGCCAGGACACAGAGAGAGGTCCCTGAGGCTGTGGTTCAGGAGAAACAGGAGAATGCCATGTGCTCCCTCGATCCTCTTCCCACCTCCACACTGATGGGAGATTCGCATTCCCTCCAAAATTACTCTCACTTCTGAGGAAGGAGTACGTAGACTCCTGGGAAGTGGAACCAAGGAAATGTGGTCCCTAGAATTCTGTGGCTGAGATGTCAGGTGTTGGGAGAGGCTGGGTGAAGGGTAGAGAGCCCTACCTGTTTTTTGGGGACCGATGATGAGGAGCTTTGGGAAGCGGTCACATGTCTTCTCCTTGGACCAGATGTCTTTGTGGCGTTTGTCTTCACAGGGGTCCTAAAACAACATTGGGAGGATGTGAGGAAAGCCCAAAACCCAGTGAGCAGACTCTCAGGAACATGTGGCCCTTCCAGCACTGACCAACAGGCATAGTATCAACATGTGGCCTTGCCACCTCTCACCCCCAGACACTTGGGCTGCAATAGGCAGGGACCATTTCTGGTTAGTCTCATGTCCCCCACAGAGCCTGGCGAAATGCCCAGCTGTGTGCTTGACACATAATGGGAACTCACGAGCACTCGAATTCAAATGGACAAGCAGTGTCTGGACCAGGGGTCTGCAAACTTTCCCTACAAAGTTGGTAAATCTCTTGGTAAATGTTTGGTAAATATCGAGGGCTTTGGGTACTGTCCAGCTTCTGCTGCAGCTTCTCAACTCTGCTGCTAGGGCATGAAAGCAGTCGAGAGTGCTCACAAGAGTGAGTGTGGCTGTGTGCCAGGAAAACTGTCTTTCCAAAAGCAGAACACAGGCTGGAATTGGCCCGTGAATCAAGGTTTGGGGACCCTGGGTCTGAACTATGAGACTACCAGTCTCAGATCCTGCTTCCTATTTTTAGCAACCCCCAGGTGCAGACTTTCCCAAGAACTGGTTCCCTTAAACCCTCCCAGCGAGCTCCCTTCCCAGTGGCTCAGAGCCTGCTGTAGTTACAGAGGCTGGGAGATTACCTGAGAGTCTAACCAAGGCAGGGCAGGCACTTCCTACACTTCCCTATTCTATGTTCACCCAAAGGGTTCTGGGGGTTTTTGTGTGTATGTGTTTATGTATGTATGCACTGGGAATTTAACTCAGGGGCACTTGACCACTGAGCCATATCCCCAGCCCTTTTTATTTTGAGACAGGTCTCAGTAAATTGTTAACAGACTTCTTAAGTTGCTGAGGTTGGCCTCAAACTTGTGATCCTCCTGCCTCAGCCTCCTGAGTGGCTGTGATTACAGGTGTGTGCTACCACACCCAGCTCCACAAGTTTTTTTAAAGTTGTTCTTTCTAAGGCTGTGTATGAGTGTGCATGTGTACAGGTCTGTGGGGAGGTGGACACATACATATGCATGTACATACACGTTCACAGGAATAGATGTGCCCACACTGGAGAGCAAACAGGCACCTGGGATTCCCCTGGGGACAGAGTGTGAGAATATGAAGGCTGAGCCTCGAGCCTGTGCCTGGAGCGTGAGCCTGTGAGCAGAGGGCTTTCCACTCCTGCAGCAAGGCACCAGGCCTCTCTGCCCCACCTGCCACAGTGGGTCCTTCTCCTCAGAGAATATCTGGAAGTACTTCTGGGCCAGCTGCACGGGCGGTAGTGTCTGCAGCCGCAGGTTGGTCCAGGAGTGCAGGAAGCGCACCAGGTGCTTGAAGGTATACAGGCCCAGCCGGTCGTTCCCGTAGTTGGACAAGTGCGTCATGAAGATGCTGATCTGCTCCAGGGAGGTGGAGAGGGAGGGAGCGGCCAGGTCAGCATCTGAGACACCTTACCCCCACCTCTGACCTTTCTACCCCTGCTTCAGCTTGCAGGGCTGCCTGATGAGCAGGGCAAGATACTCCAAGGCCACCAACTTGTTGTGCAGGCTGAGTACAGACAGTGATGAACCCAGATCTGACTGACCCCCATCCATGCGTTTCAACCCTAAGGTAGGAGGCTGATCTGAGGTGGGAGCCATCTGTTTTGTCTTATAAATCAGGAGGAGAGGTATGCACGGAAAAAAAGTACTCAGCCCAGAGAACTGAACAAAAATGACCACTTGACATTTATTTAATATTATTAAAGTACAGATGATTATTTCCATTTTGAAGATAAGGAAAGAAAGGTCCAGAAAGCTCAAACAAAGAGATTGTGTGTGTGTGTGTGTGTGTGTGTGTGCGCGCATGCATGCATATATGTGCACACATACACACAGGAACAAAGACTGGAAAAAGAAAACAAGCACAAAAATGCAAGTACTCCAGTATTAAAGTGCATGATTATGAAAGAAAAAAAAAAAGCATGTATATCTAAAAAGAATAACAAAAAAGAGCAAAATAAAAGAATGAAAAAGAAAGCTCCAATCCTTTAGTCAAGGTCCCGCAGTGACCCTGACAGTGCCAGGACTGGGGAGCAGGTCTGCCAACCTCCAGGTTCTCACGGCAGCCTCTCCGGTCTTTCCCAGCCAGGGAGGTCCCTGCAGCCTATGACAGGCTGTCCAGCAGCCCCTCTTCCCACTAGCTGCGGACCATGGAGCACTCACAGGATTGAGGAGCACGGTGAGGAAGAGCTCGCCACCATTGATGATCTTGTCCAGTTCACTGGAGCCCCCAGGGTACTCATTGTAGAAGATGGTGTGGGTGAAGAGGCCACAGGTCTGCCGTGGGAGGACCTGTGAGGATGAGGGGAGGAGCTATGGTGCCTCTGGCATGGATGGCAGTAGGAGAGGGGTAGGGATGTCTCCACAGAAAGGCAGCCTGGCAGGTGCTTGGTCCCAAAGACCCAGAAGCCTGTGATATTTCCCCAGGTGAACCACAGGCCCTTGACATCTTAGACTCCATTACTATTCTCTGCACAAAATAATAAGTAGTACCCAAAGTAACAGAGTGAGAACATTTCAGGAAATTAGAACCATTTGCAGTGAGGGTCCTTGCCTTCCCACAGCCGCCCCATCCCTTCCTGATGAGGACATAGGACAGTCTTCTGTTCATTTGCTCATTAAGAACTTCTCTTGAACTTCTACTGTGTCTGTCCTGGAAGGACAGCGCATCCTTCCAGTGCCTCAGGCTGAAAGCCCTGAAGTCAGCCTCGACTCCTCTTTCTCCTCCATCCCATAACCAGCTCATGAGCAGATCTCACTGGCAATAACTTCTACCAAGTCCATTAGATGATCACACTCCAATCTTGACCCAGGTCCTAGCCACCACCATCTTTGGTCTGGAAGGTGGTCTGGTCTGCCTGCCTCTAATTTGGTACCCTACACTCTCCATTCCACACAAGAATGATAAACACCTGTTAAAGCATGAGTGATGCCCTGCTTCTTCAAAACCTTCCCATCTCTGACTAAAAACTGAAGTGCCTTGATGACTAGCCTTACATAACCCCATAGCATCTTGACATCCTCTACCATCGGCCCCTAACTTGCACCCCCTCCATTCATACCAGTCTCCTACTTGGTCCTCAAACACACCCAGCACAAGCCTACCTCAGGGCCTGTGCACTTGCTGTTTTCTCTGCCTTGAACATTCTTCCATATATAGCAGCATGGCTCATCCCAGGAAGGTCCTTCCTAATCTTTATTGAAAATTGCCTCCCCCATCTCCCTTCCCTACTGATTCTCTGAAGGGCATTTATCACCACCTGATTATTATTTACTTTACATAAACATTGCCTGTTTTTCTGCCACTAGGACATTAGGTCTACAAGGACAGGAAGCTTTCTGGGTTTTATGTAGTTCTGTGTCCCTAATGCCTAAAAAAAAGACAGACACAGTAGAAGCTCAATGAGCAAATGAATGGAGCAGAAGACTGTCCTACGTCCTCATCAGGACCTCTTTAAAGAATGCCCACTCCTCAACCTCTAAGGAACTCATGAGAGGAGCCAGACAGGCAGCCCACCTTTCCGGAGTTAGACCCAAAAGCCAAAGTAGCAGCAGAAGTTGGTCTGAAGCTGTGAGCCAGCCAACCACAGCCCTGCTTTCCAGGACAGTGCACACCCGTCCCCACCTCCGTACTGCCATGGCCCACTTGCCACACTTGCCATGATGCCATTATGGATGAAGCCGCGGCGGTAGCGGGCTGGCTTCAGATGGGGGTACTCCTCTGTGCTGGTCACACGGATGTTCCACACCTGCTTCCAGGCCTCGTACAGCTGCACATGCACAGGATACACGCCCGAGTGATGCGGTGCCACTGCGTACCCCATGTCTGTGGGAATGCCATGCTCCTGGGAAGAGGATGACCAAGGCAGGATGAGGACGGGGTTATTTCCCCTTTGGGCCTTATTCCCCCTTTGTAGAACATGACAGAAAACTCAGAGGATAAATGACAAGGCAGTTGGTCCAAGCCCTCGTGGTGCAAATGAGGAAGCTGAGGCCTGGGAGGGAAGAGTCAGTGCTCAGAATCTCTGAGTCAGAGTCACAGGCAGAGCTGGGCCTACAGCCCAGGTCTCCCAGCTCTTTGTCTAGTTCAAGGGCCTCATGTACCCCACAGTGAGAGACAAGGATAGAAACCTTGCCTGCCTTCTCTTGCCTCTAATTGGCCAGTGAACCCAAGCTGGGTACCTCCTAGCCCAGGCAGGAGGTAGGAGCTTGGGCCCAGGGAACACACAGATTTGGGTTTAGGTCCTGGTATGACCTCCCTGAGCCTGTTTCTTATCTATAAAGTGAGGCTCTTCTCTTGGGGCTTCTCAGAGACAGAGGCTATAGGAGCAGCTCCCCTCACCTTGCCCTGGGCCCCTGGTGTGGGCATATAGATATTGGTGAAAATCCATCAGACTGAACTGCAAAAGCTGTATGACACCAGCAGTCAGGACCTCAGGCCCAGCCCCTAGCCCGCCCAGCTCTGCCCTGTAGGGAATCTTACTCACGACAGCGAACTTCTTGTTCAGGGCCATCTGCTCTGCCAGCACAGACTGGTTATGGAAAAGGTGAGGCTGCATGTGGCTCCACATGTGGGGGAACCACCAGAACTCCTTCACATACGACAGCAGCAGGTCGTCCCCAGCATCCTCAGCATCAGTACCTGCAGTCCCAGCACAATGGCTCAGCCCAGCCCACAGGGCCATGAGGCCCTCTAAGCTGGCCCAGGCCTGGAGATAGGCATGCACAGCCATGGCCCATCCAGATGCTGCCATGAGCTACAGTGCAGGAGAAGACGTAGTCCCAGAGCCCTGGTTTCTGACCTAGAGTGTGTCCTTCACTCAGGAGTGACTTTGGCCAAGACCCTTGGCCCTCGAGGAGCAGAACCAGCTGTCTCAAGGGTTTCCTCCACCTCTGACATGTCTGCTCTGACCCTGTTCTGATAACCCAAATGGGTCATTTGTCTTCTACTGATTTTTAGAAGGGCTTTGTGTATATACAGGATTGTTACCCCCCTGTCTTGTGTGTATTACCACAACCGCCACTGCTGATAGGCTAAAGGTTAAGAAAATAAAAATGCAGAGCTGGGTGTGGTAGTGCATGGCTGTGATGCAAGAGGATCACAAGTTCAAGGCCAGCCTGGACAACTTAGTAAGATCCTACCTCGGAACAAAATTTGCAAAGGGCTAGAGACACACCTCAGAGATAGAGGGTACCCTTTCCGCACCCCCAAATGCAAGAGAGCCAGCAGCATCACTCCTATTTTGCTTAGGGGCTGTGTTGCACATTCTGCGCTTCTACCCCCACCCCCATTGTTGACTAAGATGTTTTTCCTAGAATGCAGGAGAGGCTGTCCTCGCTATGGCCTGAGCTGAAGACAGCTAAAGGGCAAGGCTACTACAGATGACCCGTTCAGGGGCTGTTCCCTCTTGCCCAATTCCAGAAGAGCAGTACGGGAAGAACGTGAAAGCTGAAAAGAGGAAGGCAGGCAGGTGTGAACCAAGCAGCCTACTGCCCTCAACCTCAATCCTTTTGACTACAAACTAAACTTGGAACATTGGTCATTGGAGAGGTACAAGTACAGGGTATCTTCATTTTCAGTGCTACATATTTCTGTAATGTTCTTAAAATTCAACCAGTGTTTCCTATAAGCAGAAATAATACAAATAATTTTAAAAGGATGGGGCAGAGGAGGTGGAAGGGAAGGAAGATGGCCCACCTAGGACAGCACAACCCGAAGGTCAGGGAGTGATACATGGAAACTGTTGTCATTGTTGTTGTCCCCAAATGACTGGCTCTGGGAGACTTTTGCCCTTGGTGTGGGCAAGCTTGGCTGCTGCCATCATGACAGACAACTCCGAGAATGTGGATGTGGATAGCCTTGGAGGTCATCAGAAGGGGCAGGGCAGGCTCACGTACCTGTGTGGAAGAATTTCCCTGAGTAGCCCAGGTTGAAGGTGAAGTTTGGGATGTGTGTGCGTAGTTCATTCTGCGTATCAAACAGGGCCTGGGACAGCAGAGGAGAAAGGAAGGCAAGAAAGGAAGTTAGAAGCTCCCTGGTCCTTCCATGGAGACCTGAGAAGTGTCCCGTTCCAGCAAGACCAGCTGCAAAGCTGACAGGGCCCGGTAAAAATGCAAATGTGCAGGGCTGTGGGTGTGGCTCTGTGGTAGGGTTCCTGCCTGGCACACAAGGCCCTGGGTTTGATCCCTAGCACTTGCTCCAACAGTGAAACCATGGAACCCTTATGCAAAAGTAACCAAGAACGTCAAGGAGCTACAAGCAGAGCACTCCACCGTGTTCAAGCCCAGGTGAGCACAGGAGTACAGGCTCTGTGGGACACCATGGGCTGTGCACCGGGGGACTGCCTGTGCTGCCCTCGCCAGGCCTCCAGCACGGGAAGACCTGGACTGCAGCCAGGCGCTGTTGTGTGTCCTTGAAAAGTTTTGTGACTCCTCAAGGTCTCAGTTTCCTCAACTGCAATATGGAGATGATCTCTCTCTCTCTCTCATGGGAGAATTATAAGTGAGATGCTGTACATAAAACTGCCTGCTGGGCGCAATGGCACAAGCTTGCAATCCCAACAGCCTGTGAGGCTAAGGCAGGAGGACTGAGAGTTCAAAGCCAGCCTTAGCAACAGTGAAGCTCTAAGCAATTCAGTGAAACCCTGTCTCTAAATCAAATACAAAATAGGGCTGAGGGTGTGGCTCAGTGGTTGAGTGCCCCTGAATTTAATCCCCAGTACCAAAAAAAAAAAAAAAGAAAAAAGAAAAAAGAACTGCCTGATATTTGGTTAAGTGGTGAAAAATGGGGGCCGTGTGGTGACATTTGTGGACACTGCCACTGCGAACCTCAGTGTCTACATGGGAAGGGTTTCTTGCCTTTGGCGGAATGCCAGGCTGATGTCAAAGGACCATGACTTGTCCATGGATGTGCTGTGTGCCCAGCACTGTGATGTTCCCACACCTGGCACGCACAGCTGTCTGCAGGTCAGTGAAGGGCTGCTGGCCCTTGGGAAACAGATGTGCCACTGTACTTTAGGGCCGGGACTGCAGGGTTCACAGGCTGCTAGGAAACCTCTCAAACTCTGCTTTCAGTACATGTTGCAAACTAAAAGTCCTGGCCCTCTTAGGGCAGTGTTGTCACCACCTGACCAAAGCTGAGCACTGCCTGCTAGACGTGCATGCTCCAGTTGTGTGGCCTACAGCAAGCTACTTCACTTCTTTGAGTCTCAGTGCCCTTCTTTGCAAAATTGGACTCAAAAAAACACCCACTTTGCCAGGCCGCTGGGAGGACCAAATGAGGTGGTGCACAGAGCGGGCTGAGCACAGTGCAGCATCCACGGAGCCCTGCATAAGCAGCTTCTATTGGTGTTTTGTCAACTGTGCTGCAGAGCCAACACTGTACAAGCTAGCAAGGCAACATGCATATCCATGAAAGAAGGCCCCAGTGCTCACCTGTGCTCGGATTAAAGCAGAAACTACTCTGCCCTTTCCTACTGACAAGGATGTTTAAGGGTAATGAGACCCGGGCTGGAGAAGCACTTTGCAGTTTACCCTAAGCTGAGTGCACGGGAGAGGGCACCTTGATTTGTATTCTTCCATAGAAATATTGTGCTTCCAAACTGCTATCATGCTTCTCACTTTAGAAATGGGGAGAATAAGAAACCTAAATGCACAATTCAGGGCTCAGTGGGGGACAGTGACATCATGAGCTCAACCCTGGAGCCCAGTCCTGGATCATAGTCTCACAAGGGCTCCCCCTGCACAGGTAGCAAGGGCCTGGTCTGAGCAGGAGAGAGCAGGGCTGTGCCCTGGAAGGGGCATCCCAAGTAAGGAACAGGGCAATCTACTCTGCTAAAGGTTGGTCCACTAGCTTCACATGAAGATGTTTACAGCAAAGACTCCACAGGGGTCATCTTCAGTTCTTCAACAGGACAGCCCTTCAGGAAATAAAATTTCAGGAGGAAACAATCAAAGCCACACTGCCCTGTCCAGCTCCATGGGTGGCATGGAGGGTGGAGTCTGGTCATCTGAACATGACCTTTGCCCCACCTAGCTCACTGGGCACCCCTGTGAAGGCCCTGGGAATGCTATGAAACAGCTTAAGATCCCCTGTCATTTCACAGCTGAGGCTCAGCAATGGGAAGGGACTGGCATGCATCCCCTAGTCAATCAGGGTCACACTGGGACTTGACTCAAATTGGTCTCAAATCCCCACAGGGTGACCACTCCCCAATACGATCCACTCTATTCTTCTCACTTGGGGTTATAAAGAAGAGCAGAGAGTGCACTCCTGACCAAGAAAAGGGCACAGATCCCACTGGGGACCCTCCCTGCAGAGCCCAGGCCACCCTAGAAAAATTTCAGGTGGACAGAGAATACAGTGCACCAGGCAGGTCTGCTCAGGGACAGCTGTGCTCCTCTCTTAGGTCTCTTTAAAGCCTCCTAGGAGCATCAAAGAGAAGTCTTGGTTTGGTGCTAATATGTTTCTAACACTCACTAATCTCCTGTGAGAGAGGACACCGGTCAGCAGGAGGCGGCATCTCTCAGAATTTAATCCCCTGTTTTGTTTTCATTGGATTTATTGTTATCGTGCCTTCTACTCCCAGCAACCGACTCTGATTCCCATTTACACTAGGATATAGTCTCTTTTGCAAGTAATCTGAAAACTGTATTTTCAAGACTGTTTAGTGGTCTTAATTTGTAGGCTTCTCCTTCACAGTGACAGCTCATGTGTACATAAAATCTTGTGGTTTGCACAAGTGTTTTTTACATACAGCTTTGTTGGGTAAACACTTTTTGAATTCAACACATGCAAATATGCCGTTATGTGTAATTCAAGCTCTCCATTTTTGTTTTAAGAATTTTATGGGCACTCTGATATTGACACAAATATTTTTAAGAGTTTTAAATCATATCTAGATGAAAAGGCAGATGGCTGACACTGCAGTTCCTACTTCCATGTTCTGACAACTGGATCTTCTCCTCCTCCACACAACATGCACTTCCACTCCGCACTCAGGTGCAGAAGTCCTCTACGTTTGCCAGGCATGGTGGCACATGCCTGTTATCCCTGTGGCTTGGGAGGCTGAGGCAGGAGGACTGAGAGTTCAGAGCCAGCTTCAGCAACTTTGCAAGGCCCTAAGCAACTTAGTGAGAACCTATCTCTACATAAAATATTTTTAAAAGGCTGGGGATGCGGATCAATGGCTGAGTGCCCCTGGGTTCAATTCCAATCCCCAGTAGACCCCCCAGCCCCCACAAAAAAAAGTCCTCTATGTTTAATACTTCAACAAAATTTTAAATGACACTTCCTTTGAAGGAAACAATTAATATAAACTTGGTGGCAGGGTGGGAGAAACTGTACTCTGAATAACTAATGGCGCAGGGGAAGTGCAGCTAGGGCAGTCATGTGGGGCACACAAGGACTGGAGTCCACATGGCCCGCCTTACCTTGACATCCTCCACCTTCATGCGTGTGCCCTCCTTGCCCACGAAGATATCATCGATGTCCACCAGGATGTAGCGGTCCAGAGGCAGCGAGAGGCGCTTACCCGTGAGGAAGGCCACAGCATCAACAAAGACCAGCTTGTGCAGCCAGAAGTTGAGATTGTTGCCAAATAGCACGCGCTGGATGCCATCGTGGAGGCCCAGGTCCTGGACCACTGTGGCATGCAGTGCCGCATGCAGGCCCGCATCAGCTCCCAGGTGTGGGATGGACTCGGATGAGCGTGTCTTGGCTAGCAGCACCGGCTCATAGGTGGAGTGGTTGGACTGAAACACAGTCCAGTCCTCGCCAGGCAGCACGCCCTTCTCCACCTCGCTGGGCCGCGTCACATAGAGCAGCGGGGACTTGGGGTTGATGCTGCAGTCCTTCAGGCCCAGGTTAGAGTGCAGGAACAGGGGGAAGCCCTTGAGCTGTGCGCTCAGCAGGCTGTTCTCATTGGCCTGCAGTCGGGGCAGAATGGGAAGGGGAACAGCTGTCAGATCTGGAACTCCAAGGGACATGGAACTCAGATATGCACCGAAAATTATGAAACATAGTTTATATGAATATGAAACATCAACAATATTCACAACCTTCACGGGTGGGCTCACCATGCCCCTGGCTCAGTGATCTATCCTCTGCTTTGCCTACAAAAGTACACTAGTGAACATCTCTGATTCGCTTACCAAAACCAGGCAGCGGATCTGTGCACTTTGCACACTGGAATGCTGCTAATCTTCCCAGTGACCCCATGGTGGACGTGTTGTCAGATCATTTTTACATATAGAGACGGAGGCCCAGAGAGGCCAAATCACCAGGAGGAAAATCCAGCAGTTGAGAGCATGGGCTCTGCTACCAAACTGCCTAGTCTTGGCCAGTTACGTCTCTTCTCCAGGCCAGAGGAGTTGGCTGGGGTGGGGGAGCAAAGACACTCTGCCACCCAGTATTCCTAACCTCCCTTATACCCCAGCATCCCTGAGGCCACCCTCGTACAGGAGCTGAGCTCCTATGTCCACCCAATCACTGCCAGTGATGGTGAGGTCTCTGGGGCTCCCAGCTCCCTGGGGGTCTACAGACAGCCACATCACTCCATTGCCTCCTCCCTAGGCCCATGGCACCTGCTTTGTACTGCTACAAAGAGGAGAGTCACAGTTATAGACAAGCAGATTTCTGGACACAGCTGGCTCAGGGAGTCTTCCAGAGAAAGACTTCTGAGATAATATTTAAAGAAAAAGCAATCAACTAGGGAAAAGGTGGGCTCCAAGACCCACGAATAGCAAGTGCAAAGGCCCTGAGGTAGGAGAGGTTCAATCAAGAGGGACAGGAAGAGGTGAGGTGGAACGTTCTGCTGGGGTCAGACCTGCAGAACCCTGGAGGATAGTAAGGATAGCAGGAAGCCAGCAAAGACTCCATCAAAGGGTATGCAACAGGGATGATGGGTTCCAATCTATTTTGAAAAGATCTATGTGACTATCTTCTGGAAAATGAATGGGGTGGGGGAAAGCATGAGTGAACAAAAGGCATATAATGCATTTGGAGAGGGGGACAGACTCGTGTGCGGGTGCCATCAGGGCTGCCCGGGTGAGCACCAACCTTGGCTCACAGCCGAACAGTGAGTCTCAGTCGAGTCCTATGCCCCACTGTGAAACTGCGCCTGCCCAGAAGGGTGCCTTGCACCGATCTCCCCTATAGACTCGGCTTTTTCCCCATTTCCTCAACAGTTCTTTGGGACCCTGGCCTTGTAAGATAAGCAGCCTATACTGGTTGTTCCACACACAAAGTATACCTGCCCACTCCACCTGGCAGCACCCTGAGCCGGCCCCAGAGGTGGCCCCATGCTAAGCCCCATCAGCCCCATCCTCAGAGGCTACTTCCCCCAGCTCCAGGCTACCCATGGCCCAAGTCAGCACTGGCCAAGGATGGAACTGCTTCAGCTACGTGAGGGCCAGAGATACTTCAGGCCCTGTTCATACGTGCCAAGGCCTGGGAAGTCACACAGGACACGAGGGCTAAAGATCCTATTTCAAAGTCCCGACGCTGAACTGACTGCCAGGTGCTGACACTCAGCCCACTGCCCAGACAAAGAGAGAGAAAGCCAAGTTGCTGATAGCTGACCCTGGTCGGCAATGACAGGAACCAGCCAGGGAAGGGAACAAAGCACCTGGCATTGCCAGACTGGCCCCACTTCAGGCTGCATGCCCGGGAGTAGAAACTTCTGTTCCTCAGCTCTGAGGACCCCCTTCCCAGGAGACACTGGCTCTTCTCATGGGGTCACCCAGGCAGAGGAAGGAGGAGGCTTGAGCCAGGCATGGGAAGGTGGAGGCCCCACAGACTTGAGCATTAACTGGCTGGTGCCCTGGGGACCCCACGTCCCTTCTCTGGGCTCAGATCTCCCAATAGCCAGTTTCCTCTTACATGGTCTCCTGTGGTCAGATTAGAAGCAACAAGCTTAGCTGTCAAATCCTGGCTCTATGACTTCCTAGCTATGTGGCTCTGGTAAAGCCATTTAACTTTTTCAGCCTCAGGTTCTTATCTGAAAATGAAGTGTCCACTTCATAAGGCAGTTGTGAAAATTAAACATGATAATGCCTGAGAAGCAATGAGCTCAGTGTCTGGAACATGTAAGTGCTCAATTAAAAGAGGCCAGGTAGCCCCTCTGCCAGGCGTGTTCAGGGCCGGAGCACCTGGAGTTCCAAGGATGGGGCACAACAGTGCCAGGAACTGGGGCTACAGATGAGGAAACCCAATTCCACCCTCCAGGACCTAGTAGGAGCACAAGCGTTAAAGTCACAAGACAAACTGCTAGCACTACTACATTGGCTGAACTTGGAATGACAAAAAACATTACAGTTGCCAATTGTTGAGTGGCTCTGGGTCCCAGGCATAGTGCTCGGTGCTTCCCGCCCATTGTCTTATTTTCTCTCCAATACAGACCAGCAAGGCAAAAGCTATCATTAGTTCCCCTTTACAAATGGGTTGAGCATCCTGCCCAAGGTCACTCTGCTTTTAAGTCCCAGAAAGATTTAACCCAAACCATGAGTTTTAAGTCCCTGCTCTCATGCTGCCCTAGGAGTCCAGTCTCAGTGGGAACAGGAGCACAAGCATCTCCAGAGCCCCACAGTCCACAAGCCGCTCAGGGCTCGACAAGTCCAAGGCACAGTGCTGAAGCCCATCTTGCAGAAAGAGCCAAGAGATGTGCCTTGACCACCAGGGTGCACGAGTTTGAACTGAAAAATCACAGGCCCGTGCTCAAAACCAAGGAGGGGGCTTGTCACGAGCAATAATGTAGAAAGATTAGGAAAACCTAGAACTGCCACTGACTCCACAGTGAGATGCTGGGCATACCCTGCTCCTTCCTGGGCCTCACATTCCTCTTCTCTAAAGCAAGGAATCGCAGCTAGACAGGGTCCAAACTCTGCTGCACCAGTCATGCCCAATGTCCTGTGCCCACTGCCTGGTTGCAGAGACTGAGAGTTCTGTGCACATGTGGCCTCTGATGCAGATTTCTACTAAATAAATGGTGGTGAGACTCCTGGACTCGCCACACAGTGGTTGAGACCAAGGCCTCTAGAGCTGGACTGCTTGGCTTCAAATCCTAGAGAATATTTATTGGAGGTGTGAGCCTAGGCCATTTCTTAATCTCTTTGCCTCAGTTTCCTTCTCTCTTAAATAAGGACACCATCTGCCTGGCCGGGTGGATGGCTTATCAGAATGCAGTGAGTTCATTTGCGTAGAGCACGTGGGCAGGGCACTGCACTAAGCAGGCTCTCAATAAATGTCAGCCATTCTGACGATTTTTGGGCCTGGGGCTCTGAATCAAACTTAATGAAGTTCATGGCAGGAAAGGGTACAGAGTCCAGGAGAAAAGGGGGAAAAAAATAGACAATGGAAACAGTCTGACTTTCTGTAAAGCCATAAACCAGGCCAGTGCTCCCCAGAGTGTGCTCTGTGAAAGAGATCAAGCCAGTGAGGGAACAAATCTCACCAGCTCGCTCTACTGCAGGACTTCTAAGGGCCTTCCATTTCGTGGCTCATAATGCCTTTTTAATGGCAGAGCCTCCTGCTGTATTAGTGCATGAAACAACATGCCGTGGGAAACACTCAACCAGACCAGCCTTCCCAGCACCGAGCATGGGGCCCTACACACGATACGCCAGGAAGGCCTGGGACACGAGCCACCTCTGATCATCTCCTATGCCTCCCCTCCTGACTCACGCCAAGCAAGAGCCTGCATAGAATCCATGCACTTACTGTCCCTTCCTTCTGGAGGGCTCTTTGCACTGAAAGCCATCCAGCTCCTTCTCTCACTTCCCTCAGGTGGCTTTATCAAAGACGACCTCCCTGGCCTGCTGTGAAAGTGCTGCCAACCACCCACACACCACGACCCTCTGGGCTGCTCCCTGCTTTGCTCCTTGGGCACTTCTCACTGCCACATGCTAAGTTTGTTTGCCTAGTGCCAGTCCCCCACCCACTCTTACTGTGTTGTGCTGTGCTGTGCTGGCACGTCAGCTCCCTGAGTGCAGGGGCTTTGTCCATTCCAATTACCACTCTGCCCTGCACCTAGCACAGGACCTGGAACACTTCAGTACTCGGTACCTATGTGTTCAGTGAAGAAGCAAATGTCCCCCAAAGGACCCAACCAGAGTCCTGCCAGTGCCTGTTTTCATCTTGCCTGACCACACCGTTGGAACATGCATCTACTGCTCCCCTTCCTTGGGTAGATTCTCCTTCTCAGCAAGGACCCCAACCCAGTGGTCATTTTGAGAGCCCCACTGAAAACAGAACAGCTCCCCACTCACCCACTGGGATTTCTTTCTGCATCTCCCAATGCAAAATGGCTCTTGTCTGGCAGGTGCATAAACTCCACACCCCATTGCAGCCAGGAGCAAAGAGCAAGGGGTAGAGCCCAAATTGCCCAAGCATGGGTTCCAATCTCAGCTCCCCACTGAGATTGAGAGCCTCAAATAGGTAACCCAACTCCTCAAGCCTTGATTTTTCTCATCTGCAAAATGAGAACAAATCCCCTCCCTTGAAAGGATTGCCATGACAGGATTCAGAGTCCCGAGTATGCCCTCTTGGACCCTGGACCCATCTTCAGGGATTCTCCAGTGCAAATGGCTTCTATGTGCTGAACCCACTGTGTCGGGAAGTCCCCCTGCCAAGCACTCCTAAAACTTACAAAGCACTCAGCAGGCACCAGGCACCAGGCCTTCACCCACCTAAACTTTATGACTGGGAGTAGGTATGACCATTACACCCATTTTACAAATGAAGAAAGTTCAGTGCTCCACTAGTGAGCACAGAGATCAGGGTCTGAAGGGCTCAGGGCCCTGCTCCCTGCCTACCTTGAAGAAGCCAATGATGCCCACGCCATAAGCCACACAGTACTTGTCCAGCAGCTCGCGGTTCCAGGCGTCCAGATTGACATACTTGAGGATGTTCTCGTAGATGATGAGGGCGAAGCGGCCACGGCCCTTGTCAGTGAGTGTGGGCATGTCCCCCTTGCCTGGCGCAATCTCGGTGCGGTACTTGAAGCGGCTAGACTCCAGGATGGCCACCACCTCCTGACCCAGCTGCGAGTAGAGACTCTCCACAAACACCAACACCAGTGCGTCGGTGCGGGAAGGGGTAACCACCTGCACAGGCTTGAGAGGCAGTAGGCGGCTAGGGGCCACAGGTGGCGGGTCCCCACAGTCAGACTCAGGGGCATCTGCAGAGGGCTCCAGACCCCGCTTCCAGCCATATAGGTAGTAGGCCGAGACAAAAACGCTGAACAGGCAGAAGATGAACAGCAAGAAAAGGACAGCCTGTGGGGACACATGCCGACATAGTCTCCGGAGGCACGCCAGGGCAGGCATCCTGGCCCCCGAGACCTTGGCCACCGGAGGCCCGGCCTGCCCTGGCCGCCCCAAGGCCCCACACAGGAGACACAAGAGTTGTCAACCAACCAACAAATTCACAGAGACTTAGGAAGCGAGGCCCTCAGTGGGCAGCAGGAGTGGAGGATCTGGGTCCCCAGCCCTTCCTCCCAGCCAGGGGCGCAGTCTAGAGGCTGGTCTCGCTCCTTCCTTCCTCTGCGCCCCTTTATGTCACCATGGCAAACCCCCACTTTGTCCTGCACAGAGAAGTGTCCCAGGGCATCAGGGCCTCGTGGGGAGACTGGGCAGCAGGCCAGAGGACACTAGGCTGGCCCAGGGGTGTCGCATGCCGCTCACTTGGTAGGGCCCACAGGGCTGAGGCTGTGGAGAGAACAGGAAAGTCAGTCAGATACACAGGTCCTGACTAAGTCGTCCAAGTCTGTCCTGCTGCCAAAGCTGGTGGAATGATTTGAGGCAAAGGAGCTCTTTAGTTTCCCTGTGTGTGAAATGGGATAGACAGTACATAGTACCCATCTCACAAGGGTTAGAATATGAAGTCCAATGATATATATAACTCATATAAAGCAGTACTTAACACATAGTATCTATAAATAGTAACTGTTAGTTTTCATTATTATCAGAGTCTAAGACTAGGCCAAGAAAAATTCAGAAGCAGAAAGAACAAAGTGAATCACTAAACAGTTGCAAGGCCTAAGAACAAGAGGCGGAACTCTAAATCAGAACCCTCCCATCCCTACCCATTTCTCTCTGAGTGACTGCAGCAGCCCCATGCAGCAGAGGAAAAGACTGTCTCTAGCAGAAGCAGCCCACAGCAGGATTCAGGCCAGGACTGTGAGGCGCCTGTGCCTTGGTGGTGCAGGAAGGCCCAGGTGAATCGCTGCACCTCTCAAGCACCAATGAGCTCATTTGTAAGATCATTACCCCTGCACAGGGCTGCAGCTGAGGGTTAACTGAGGAAATGTATCCGTGGGGCTTGACACAAGACACATTCAGAAAGGGCAACTGTTGCCATGTGCTACTAATGCAGCCACATGTCCCTCACCCTAGGGATACAGGCTCACAGTGCACACAGTGACTCTGGACACCATATGACTACACCCATTGGCTGGAGATCCCAGGCTGCCAGGAGACAGAAGTCTTCCCCCACACTGGGTCTTTCCACCCAGATACCCAGAACCTGGGGTTCTAGCCTCCTCCTCCAGCCTGAAACGCCCATCCCAGCCATGCCACTGCCCCATTTCACTAGGAAGAGTACACAGAGACCCACGTACACTGTGCAAAGGCCCCAATTCCCTGTCCCAACAGCAACTCCAACAAAGCCCTCCAGTGTCCCCTAAACACAAGTGGAAGCCACGAAGAGTGAGATTTCCTAGCAATTCAAGGAGCTACTTTCTACTAGCTGCAGTTACTAAGAGCCAGCAGGAGAACATCCCACGTGGGAATTCAAGTATGAGAGCCTGGGCTGAGGCAGCTAGCAAGGGAACTGGAGTCCCAGGTGTGGCCTTGAGGGTGAATGCCTTGGAAGTCCCTCCTAGCCCCAAGACTATATGCTATGCTTGCAGCGGTCCTGTACACCAGAGACCCAATGACTGCACTTCTAGGATAAATTCCTAGAAGGAGTAATTGTAGGAGTATGTGGATTTCTCCACAAGAATACAAATCTGCCGGGCGCGGTGGCTCAAGCCTGCAATCCCAGCACTTAGGGAGGCTGACACAGGAAAATCGCGAGTTCAAAGCCAGCCTCAGCAAAGGTGAGGCGCTAAGCAACTCAGTGAAACCCTGTCTCTACACAAAACACAAAATAGGGCTGGGGATGTGGCTCAGTTGTCGAGTGCCCCTGAGTTCAGTCCTCAGTACTAAAAAAAAAAAGAATACAAATCCCAGTGCTGTTTACAATGGCAAATTTTCAATAGTGGGGGACTGTCATTAGAAACTATAATGCAAGCATGTGACAGAATCCTAGGAGCCATTTATAGTATCTCCAAGGAAGACATTTACTGACATTTACCATATATATTGTTGAAGTAGAGAACATTTATAAAACAGTTTGTATGTGTGGTCATATTTTTGTTAAATATTTTTATGCATAGACTAGAAACTGGTACTAAGTAAAAAAAAAAAATTAACAGTAATTACCTCTGGGGAGATTCAATTTCTGATTTTTGTGAAATGAAGAGAAGAGCTGGGCAGCAGGTTTGGTCCCAGCTGTAGCAAGACACACTGTGTGACGCCCAGCACACCCTACCCCTCTCTGGGCTTCCTGCCTCTTAGCGGGAGCTCAGGTCAGATGGTTTCTGGAGCTTCTTCCACTTCTGCTGCTCTACACTGCAGTCCTCACCATGTGCCAGTACCGTGGGGAACCTGAGGCACCAGGAGAGCAGGCTTCCAGGATGCTGGGGGACAAGTGTGGCAGCTGGGGTGAGGAAAGGCATTTGGTAGAACTGAGGGGTACTTAACATCTCCAGAGAGGGAGAGCAGCACCAGGGAAGGATTCTTGGAGAAACTGGCACCAGAACTGGCCAGAACGACAAGGGCAGGCTGGCTGGGGGCACGGAAACGGAATGACCTACACTGCAGCCTGAAGATAAGGGGATGTGTGGCACTTTCCAGGGACTCCCTGCAATTCTCGGTGAGAGCAGGGCAAGAAAGGGCAGGTATTCTGGGGAGAGCTAGGAAGGCTGCAGTGGCTGGTCCTGTTCATGCCCAGGGTGTACCTGTGTCCCATTCACCACTGATGATGGCTGCCTGCAGCCACAGCCAAGCCCCACCTTTGGCCTGTGGCCAGGGCAAAGGCAGGAGGGTGGGAGGGCAGGATGCCCTGATGGTGCCCTGTCCACTCGGGCACCCGACCCCACAGTAGAGAAAAGCCTGAGCTGTGGCCACTGACACTCCAGCACATTAACAGCCTCTCAGTGTGTTAATGATGCAGTTCACAGAATCTCAGGCATCCGGGGGTCATGGATGCTTGTGGGAATCTGACAACATTTCTCAGATATTAAAAAAAAAAAAAAAAAAAAAAAAAAATGCACATTTTAAAAATGCATGTGGCTGCCAAGGGTTAGGAATGGAGGGATGAGTGGGGAGCACAGAGGACTGTTAAGCCACTCTGAATGATGTTGTGTGGTGGATACGTGTCATCGTGCACTTGTTTAAGCCCGTGGAATGCACACCACCACCAACGAACCCTACTGTCCACTAAGGGAGCTGGGTGACAGTGACATGTCCATGTGGATCATCGACTGTAGCAAAGGGGCAACTCCATGGGGAATGTTGATGCTGCCTGCCCTGCACCTGGAGGGGCCTCTCCTTGCAGCCCCAGAGTGGCCCCTGCTTCCTCCTCTCACTGCACACCTGAGAAAAATGCCCACCCTTGGAGGCCTTGGCCTTTCCACAGAGGCTGGGATAACGCCATAGCAAAACCCAGGCCAGAGAGGGCAAAAGAGGCCCTGTCCCTGGAGAAAGCCAAGTGCCAGGCCTGAGGAGAGCCCGCTGCTTTGTAAACAAAGTGCCGACCACCCAGCGTGCTGGCAGGAGCCTCGCAGCATCACTGCCACCCACTCAGAGGCCCACGGCCAGCCAGGAAGCCCTTCTCCCAGCCCACCCCTACTCATGGAGTCCTGTGGCTCAGTCCCACGGGGGGCTTCTCATCCCCCTGGCCACCAAAGCATCAAAGAGAGCTGGGGCTTCAACACCCGCCTAGAACAAGGGCCATGCACCCTCGTCACGCTTCCCCCTAAACCACAGCCTGGCCCGGCCCATCACCCAACTGGGTCAACCATCCAGGCCTTAACTGAGAAGTTCCCATGGCCAGGAATGCCTCCCCCAGCCACCCGGGACACTGACTCATCCTTCACCATCCCAGTTCCAATGTCATCACCTCTCTGAAGTCATCTCCAGCCCCCACCCCTCCTGCCCCAGAGTCCCATTCCCCAGCTTCCACCCACCTCACTCACCGTGAGAGGCTGGGAACCAGGACCCGCGGGCCCAAACAGAACATAGATGTGTGGTCTTTGGCCTGCACAGTGTTTTTTTTTAATTTGGGACTAGTTATCAACATGTTAAAATCAGGAGGTTTCACATAAAAGTTAGAACTTAAAACATCACATTCTAGAAACATTGGGCATACATCACAACCAGCCACCATCAGCTGAGGAACATGCAGTGCCCTCCTCAAGGGCCATGCACCATGCAGTTGGCACAGTCACCAGCCAACCTCCTGCTCTCACTGCCTCCTGCTAGCATCCGGGGCATCAGAGCCTGCAATCTGTGCAGAGCAGGCCAGGGAGCATTTTCACACCACCCTGCCCCAGTAACCTACAGACCCACAGGGCAGGCCCAGCACTTGCTGACCCCTGGGTGGGCAGGCCCTGCCCAGCACCTGGTACACAGAGGCCCTGGGCAAACAATGGTTTGCTTTCTTCCCTCTCCCCCAGGCTTGGGTCCACTCAAGGACAGGAACCAAGTCTGGTTCATCATGGAAGCTCCCACTTACCCTAGAGCCAGGTCCTTATTGAGGACTCAGGATGTGAATGAAGGAGTAGTTGTTGTTATTCCCAATTTCCAGATAATGAGAAGGCGTCTCCAAGGTAAAGTGACTTGCCAGGGTCACATGGAAACCGCTAAACCTTGATTCAAACAGATTTCCTTTCTGACTTTGAGTTTGGTCTTTCATTCCTCCATAACACTCAGGGATTTCTATAATAAAATAACAACAACAGTGCCATTATAATTATCATCATTATTAATACTGATATCACAACTGAGCATTTACTATGAGCCTGGCACTATGCTATGCATTTTTCACACCTTATCTCATTCAATTCTTACAACTTATATTGTCATTATCTACATCTACAGTTAAGGAAAATGAGACCCAGAGAGGTTAAGTCATTTGTCCAAGATCACAGAGCTAGTCAGTGGCAGAGCTGAAATTTAAGCCCAGACCCCATGAGAAGGAGCACTCCGGAGACTGCAAGAGACCCTTAACTGGGGAGCACAAGGGGGACCTCAGCCACCAAGGCCTCCAGCCCTTGGTCAGGCTCCCACTGTGTTCTCCCAGCCCTAGCCCCAGCTTTCCCTGCCAAGGTGCTGAGGATAATGAATGAGATGCTCTGGTTGTCATGGAGACACCATGGCAACACCGCACTTTCGGGAAATACCACAGTAACTGTGGCCACTGGCTCTGGAGTTGAAAGTCATTCTTTACCCTACCTCCCTACCCAAAAGTGCTCTGGTCCTCGCAGTCCTCAGAACCCCTAAGGGAAGGGAGCCTCTTCACAGAGTAAGCAGGGAAGGGGTCTTGGCTTGGGCCCTGGATGAGCGGGTGGGCTCCAGTGGTGAGACAAGAGTTCCCCGAGAGCAGGCAGAGACTGAGCTAGCTGGGCCTCGATGGTGAGGTATGTCAGAGAGTTCAACTCACATGTGTTTGGTGCCTACTGCATGCCACCAGGCCCTGGGGAAGGGCTGTGCGCTCATCCTGTTTCACCCTAAACAGCCTGGAAAATGGCAGTAGGGGCCACTAGCAATGTAGTAAGGCTCAGTCGAGAGCCAGCTGCCTGGGCTGGAATCTCAGCTCCATTTTCTATCGGTCTTGTAACTTTGGCACGAATCCTTCAACATCTCTGAGACTATTTTCCCGATTATAAAGTTTATACTATTATGTATCTCCAGGGGCAACTGCCACAACTAAGAGAGATGACACATGTAAAACGCTCAGCTGAGTGCCTGGCACATGATAATACAGGCTAACAAAGTGATTGTCCATTTAACAGATCTGAAAACTGAGGCTCAGGAAGGACTGGCCCAAGGCCACGTATCAAAATAAGAGTGGACCCAGAAAGAGAAAACAGCAAGTCAGGCCAGAGGAAAGGAGCAAGAGAAGGGCTCCAGGAGGAATCTTCAGGTGGGATATCACCCTGGGAGCTAGGAAGGATGATGATCATTCCCTGTTCCCTTGGTCTGTATATAAGGTGCTGAGCACAGTCCTAGGCACTAAAAAGATAGTGGTGACTCAGACCCTCAAACTAGAATTTCTAAAGGCCTTTGAGCATCTTGGTTTTATGTCTCTTATGTGATGCCGCTGCTGGCCAAATGGGGACAGGTCCCTGCAGCCCCCAGAGCTCACCCACTACACAGTATATTTACAGCCTGGCCCCTTCCCACACACTTGCTAACTCAGATGCACATGAATGCATAAGCAAACGCACACAGTACTGACATGCCCAAAAGGTGCCATCACGGGCATCTCAGCCATGTGGACACTGGGAGGAGAGAGGGAAAGCTGAGAAGAGATCAATGGGGGAAGAACCTGCAGACAGGCTCAAAAGTAAGTGAATGGGAGACGCAGACTGAGCAACTCAGCCAGACCCCATCTGGAAGCAAAATAAATAAAATGCACTGGGGTGTGGCTCAGTGGTAGAGCAGTCACACAGCATGCTTGAGGCCCTAGGTTCAATCCCCAGTGTACCCCCGCATACACACACACACACACACACACACACACACACACACACACGTGAAGTGGTACCAGAACTGGGGCAGGGATGGGGTAGGGGAAGGTGGTATGGTTGCAGGCCAGGCATTGATAGCCCTACACCCTACACTCATCCAGAGCCACTCCCCACAGCTGCCCCAGCCCCTCCCAGCCTGTCACACCCCCAGCACATTCATACTACCACCCACCACCCAGCCACACCTTAATCCACCCAGTTCCACCAGCTACCCTGACATGGCCCACCCCACCCATCATGTCCAGTGCAGAGAAGAAAATCCTTCACATTTGCTTCCCAGCTGTGCGGGAGTTTCTCAAGGCAATTACACCCCTGGGAGGCCCAACCAGAGCAAATCCCTTCCTCTGTTAGAATCTGCCGCCTGCTGCATGCCCCATCCCCCACTGCCTCTGCAGTGCTGCCTGGCCAGGGGCCAAGCTGCTGCCTGTCAGTCACCCCACCACCACCAGGGCTGCCACCAACAGGGGATGTCAGTGGTGTGGCTCAGAATCCCAGGGCCACAGAGAGCAAAGTCCACCCAGCAGCAGACACTGAGGCCTAGAGAGGAAAGGGAAGGACCCCTGGAATGGCATTACACCAGCCAGGACTGCCTCACTCCCACCTACCTTGGCTCCTTTTCTTGTCCATTAAACCCCTGCTCATCCTCCTTGAAGGCCAGTCGCAACAGAGAATCAGACTTTGCTCACTGTGGATTTCAAAAGTCCGGCTGAGCTCCTTTCTGTACCACCCCCCACCATGCTAGGCCTAGCTCAGCTGCTTCCTAACTAGAACAACACCTCCCAACTCCAGAAGAGCTTCCTCCCAAGGCAGAGAAGCCTCCTACCACACACAGTAGGTGCTAGATCCATGTGCCCTTGACAATTATCTTCACCTTCATGAATCTGCTGCAAGGAGAATGGGATCCTAATTAGAATAAGTTATACTCCACATGTGTATATGTCAAAATACACTCTACTGTCATGTATATCTAAAAAGAATTTAAAAATAAAATAAAAATAAATGAATCTGCTAGAGGGAATCTCTAAGCTAAACACATTACTAATAGTAATGTCCATTTCTAAGACATTGTGTGTCTGTAATGCATGCTATTATTTCTTCCCTACAGCAGTGCCATGACCTATATCCCCCTCATTTCACAGATGAGAAACAGGCCCAGAGGGGCCCAGGGCACGGATTAGTGGGTGACAGGAAACTCAGCTAGAAGCCTGGACTCCCTCAGCTCCTGGCCACTCGGTTCACCAGACCCAACAGGCACTTGCCAGGTGCCCTGCATATCCCATTCTCTACTCCTGTTGACTAGTTCCCTTTATGGTTTTGTTTTCACCCATTTTGTGTGTGTTTTAACCTCACAAGCAGCAGCTAATGATCCCTCCTGGAAGCAGCCCCACAATGTACACCAAAGAGCACACAGAGCATGAGGCGCAGACTCACTTCCTGGTTTTCAGCTTGGGACTCTGTCTGGGTTCCCTGACAGGCAGAGAAGGCCCCAGAAAAAAACCCTGGGAACTTAGACCCACTTGAGAATCTGTCCTTCCTCCCACAGGGCCTGAGTTGAGAGCTCATCTTTGTACCAGCTCTGAAGAAAGGGTTTACCAGGCAAACAAACCAGATGGCCTGGGGGAGGGTGTGAAGGACAAGGCAGCCCAGGGCCACTACCCAGGACCAGCTCTCTCCAATCCCACCAAGGGCTCTCTGCAGACTAAGGCCAACAGGAAAGGTTAGTGACTGCCCAAAAAGCGTCTACAAACAGAGCTCTGCCCACCCCTCGAGTCTGTCCAGGACAGTCTGATCCATCCCCAATTTTTTGTCTTAGGTTCTAATCACGGACACTCAAAATGAAAAGAGCACTTTCTTACCAATACCACAACCTTCCTAGTCGACAGCAGCCAACATGGACTGAGCTCCTGCTCACTCCCTAAGGCTAGGCTCACTTCCCCATGCCAGGCCTCACACCCTAAGAGGGCGCCACTGGGCATCACTCCACAAAAAAGGAAACTGAGGCTCAGAAAGGGTGAGACTCAGAAAGGGTGACTCAACACAGGCTTGACAGAGATGGAGTTAGAATGGCCCCTCCAAGCACCTTGGAGCCCCTATAGGATCCTGCTGCCCACACTCCTCGGCCCAGGGGACGGCTTCCTGCAGGTGGCCAGCCCAAGGGCTGCTAAGCCAGCTTCTCTAGCAAGAGTGAGCTTCAACTTTGGGGAAAGTTGCACAGGCAGAGGGGGGCACTACGGTCTCCAGAAAGGTCTGTATCTTCTCCTGCTCAGGAGTCTCACATGAGAAAAGGGGGCTACCTGCATGCCCAGTCAGAAGCCTCCTCCTTCTTCAAAAGGAGAGAGGGAGGAGTGAGGATTACAGGAGGCCATCCCACAGGCAAGCCAGGTGGGCTGGATGACAGAGGAAGGGAAAAGCTCTGAGGCTCTAGGAGCCACAGAAGCCCCCTAATCTCCTGGAGCCCTGGTGGGCACAACACAGGGCCTGCTGAGTCCAAGGAGGCTTCACTGGGGGCACACATGAAAGCAGCCTATCCCTACAGACTTGCTGGGGCTTGTCACAACAAGCACCTGCTGACAACACTCCTGGGTGGGAGGGGGTTCAGCACACTCACAGGAGGCACAGCTGGCAGGGAGGGGATGCTGGGGGGCAGGAGGTCCTGTCTGTCTCTAGAATTCAGCCAGCTAGAGGCGGGAACCAACGCAAAAAGCAAAGCGCCAGGTGATCTACTTCACACAGATTCCCTTTAAAAGGGGATCAGAGGCTTCTGTGAGACCCTAGAAGGTGCCTCTAGGTGCTCCTGAGTGTGAGTCCTAAATTAGGCACTAACCACCAGGGCGGTGCTCAAGTAAGGCTAGCAAGGGGCCCCTACTCTCCACAGCCTGCCAGAGGGGTCCCTCCTGAGACTGCACCCAGATACCCCAGATACTTTACCCTGGTCCAAGCCTTACACTGACTCCTTTCTGGGCCTTGCTTTGTTTATCTGTAAAATGGGACAGCACCAGATGATCACACAGATCCTCCTAACCCTAAGCTGGGTGATTCTATAGGAAGCTTAAGCAACCTCCACAGCAAGTCCTCAGAGGGCCACAGCTCACTATGCTGCAAGTGGAAATCACACTGTACAACTACCCTATACCATGAGGTGCTGGGTCCTTGCTAATTGCTTGGTCTCCCCGACCAGAGCCTCATTTCACAAACATGGAAACGATGGTTTGTGGAGGTGAAGCAACTTGCTCAAGCTCCTCAATGGGAAATGGTAAGCTGAGATCTGAACTAGCATCTGTCTGGCTCTTAATCCCCACATTCCCAGCCATCAGCCACAGTGAACCCAAAACCCACCAGGGCCTGGAAAGTGCTGTCAGGTCTTTGCACCGCCCACATTTTCTAGAATGTAATGTTGGAGCTAATGTGCCAGCCAAGAGCAGGCAGGCAGGATGGGGAAGTCCGTGTGGGTGCTGGACATTCTGCAGATTGACCAGCCTGCAGCCAGCCAGTTGTCCAACACTGTGGTTACCATGTCCTCATCACCATTAGCACACCACGGTTACCATCTGCCATGTTTAAATCTTACACACATGCATAGCTCTTTCATAGGCATTGCTCTGTCACTGAAGGACAGCTTTATACAAGCAGAGAGGGAGTTTCTTACCACTTTCTCAGGAGAGGAAAGAGGGGCTCCCAGAGAATTAGTGACTTCCCACAAGGAATACAGGAAGGCAGTTTCTGAGAGTAAACTTGGAGCCCACCTCCTTTGCCTCCCTGTGCAGGACTGGGTCTACTCTAACCAGCCAAATGGCCCTGAAGCACCTTCGTAACAACAGTGACTACTTCAGAGACCTCACTCCATGCCAGCACATCACATGTCACCTCAGTTACCTGTCCCGACATCCTGTAAATTAGTGTTGCTACTGCTTTCATTGAGCAGATGGGAAGCGCTGAGGCTCAGAAAGGTAGGTCATCATGCCTAGGTTAGCCCAGCTATGAAGGGGCAGAGCTGGCATTCAAACCAAGTCCTCTGGTTCCAAGCCCAAGGCCTAAACCTCTATGCTGCAGGGCTCTGCCTGGGAGGTACCATCCCAAGCAGTCACTTGAAGGGATGGGAGGCTAGAAACATCAAATAATGTGAATGCCTGGCAGGGTACAGCGAGATCACGATAACAGGAGGACAAACAAAGCTCTTGGGGAGTCCACAAAACGGAGGCTGGTATAAACATCTGTCTGGGCAACAGGCCAGGAGTCTGAGTAAGGGACACAGGAACAGGAGGTAAGATACAGGAGGAGGCCTTGTGAAGGACTTGGTCTAGTGCCTTGCTCTCTCTGAACCTTGATTTACCCAGGTATTAAGGACAGTCTTTGGAGTATCTCCCAAGGCCCTGCTATCCTAAAGACCCTTGGACCCTGGGAAAACAAGCAAGGCCCAGTGACATTCTGGCTATGAGCCCCAGGGACTCTGAAATGTCCTTGGTTGTCCTGGCACAGCTCAACTGCTGGAAAACAGGCTTGCAGAAGTAAAGGCTTGGCTGGCAGGCATGCCTGGGCATCAGTGAAGTGTGGGTCCTTAGGGGGCACATTCCACCCCTTGTCAACCTCTCCATGGCTCTACTGGAGGAGGTACCACCCAGTCTGGACCCAGACCAGGAGCCAAGGTCACATCCAAGTGCCCAGTGGAATGCCTCTCCAGGCCCTGCCCCATCAGCCCTGTTCAGACCCATATGATACTTTTGTGGGGGTGGGGGACCTGCCTGTGTTGCACAGGCTGACTTTGAACTTTTGGGCTTAAGCAATCCTCCTGCCCCAACCTCTGGAATAGCTGGGACTATGGACTTGTGCCACCATGCCTCACTCAAGAACCTTATAAGCCACTAAGTCCCCTCAATGTCACCCACCCCTCAAAGACCCTCACTCACATTTCCCTAAGGCTCACCACTGGGGTGGAGAGATAAGAAGTCCTATTGGAAGCCATAGAGAAAATGGCTACCCTCTTTCCCAATGGACCTGTGCAAATCAGAGGCTGCCATGTCAAATCAATGCAGACCTTCAGCTAAGGAATGGGCAGAGTCCAACAGGGCCAGCCTCAGTTCTTACTCTGGGAGGTAGAAGGGCCAGGGACCTGCAAAAGGGACTCAGCCCAAGACTCTGTACTCACAGTTCTCATAGCTGCCCCGTCAAATCACATGCATAAAATGTTTCTGCTCAATAACCTCCCATGAGTCCCACCAGGGCAAAGCCCCTTAGGCAGATGAACCACACGAGTTATTGCTAACAGCCTCTATTAACAGGGTGCAGAGTGTGCCAGGGCCTCTGCTTGGTGCTTTCTGTTCATTTCTCATTTAACCATCATAGTAACTCTGTGAAATAGGTGACCATTTTTGTAGATGCAAAACGGAGGCTCAGAAAAGTTATGTTACTTGCCCAGAGTCACAGCCATGTGGCCCTCATGCCTGACTAATTCCAAGTCTAGATTCCTAAAAACTGTATTTATTATATCATCTCTTCAAATGTTCCCTGCCATCCTTAGAATTCTGGAGCCAGCTCAACACTTTTACACAAAGGAGTATAAACTCAGGCACAGAGCAAGCTCTGTTGGTTAGATCCAGGACTAGGCCTGAGGCCTCCAGCCTCCCCTTCCATCTCCACTGGTCCCACCCTAGAAGAACTTCCACTCACGAGGCATGCCAGGTGGGAAAGTTGGGACCTCCACCATGACAAGTCCCCTCTGTCCAGAAGGAAGGAGAAAGTGAGAGAAGGTTTGCAGAGAGGCAGAAGAACATGAAGGAGCCAGGAAACATGTGTTCTCATAGAAGAGTCTCAAAGCTGGGGCATCTCTCACCCCTGACAGCAACAGAAGCATGCAGGCTCCAAGACCCACTTATTTATACCCATGGGACCCCCAACAACAAGTGCCCAAATCTAACACGGCTGACTGCCACTTCTCTCCCCAAACCTACTTGTCCTGTGACCTTCCCCATCTCAGTAAAGGACAACACTATCTTTTTAGCTCCTCCAGCCAGAATCCTAATAGTCAACACTCTCTCCTCTCATACTCCACAGCTAATCCCTCAGCAAATCCTGTCAGCTCATCCTGCAAAATGAATCCAGAGCATGACCCCTAACACCACCCTTCCACTCCCCTACCACAGCCCAGCCACCTTCCTCTTTCATCTGCTTGATCACAGCCACCTCCTGGCCAGGTGTCTTCCATCCCCTGCCAATCTTCCCCCACCCTCCAGCGTCTTCTTCACACAGTAGTCCACATGATCCCTCTAAATATAGGGCAAAACCAGGTTCAGCGGTGCATATCTGTAATCCCAGCAACTAGGGAGGCTGAGGCAGGAGGATACCAAATTTGAGGCCAGTCTTGGCAATTTAGTGAGACCCTGTCTCAAAATAAAGAAAATGAAATGCGCTGGGGATGTAGCTCAGTGGTAAAGCATCCTTGGGTTCAATTCCCAGTAACAATAAATAAATAAATATAGGGCAAAGCAATCAGTTCTACCCAAGCCCTCCATCCAGCACCTTCCCTTTCACTCAAATTTAAAAGAACAAAGTCCTCCCATGGACCAAGAAGCACAACTCTATCTGCCCCCATGTCACTCATGCTCTGCTGGCCACTGGGCCTTACACATGCTCTGTACCCTCCTGCCTCACAGCCTATATGACTGCTCCCTCTCAGAATGCTCTTCCCCAGATTTCCTGTAGCTCCCTACTTCCCTTCTGGATTCTGCAGCCCCCTTGCTGGAAACTCCCACCTGACATGGCAGAGATGTGCCCCCAAGTCATACTTTCTTTCCCCAAGCCAGCTTGTTTTTCTTTCAGGCACTTCTTGCCACCTGGACATTGTAAGTATTTGGTGATTTGTTGATTCTATCTCACTAGCCACCCCATGTCCAAAACAGGGACTTGGTCTGTTTTGTTCATCCCTGTATCACAGTTCCTAGAAAAGGGCCTGGAACAAAGTAGATGTGTAATAAAAATGGGTCAAATGAGGGACTATTACCTCCCTCATTTGGTCATATCTCTTAGTCTCTGCAGCCCCCAGGAGACCAGGAGGCTGATACCACACCTATGCCAGGTAAAACCCTGAGGAAGAGGTTTCATACAACCAGATCCTGGGCAAATCCCCAGTACTGCTCTGGGACAACTGACCACATGGATCAGTGGACAGGACTTCACATCTGTCCCTGACTGGTACCTCTGTACATCCTTTTGGTCACTGAGGAAGAACTTCTGGGTCCTGACATGGGCCAGGCTGGGGCTATTGTTGGCCTGCCTCAGCCCATCAGTGCTGCCCCATGATCCCACCAAGTGAGATGGAGGAAGGAGGCCCAGCACCATGCCTGTCCTGTTCCTGTTGTCAGTAGGAAGACTGTCAGAAGGAAGCTTTGTTCTCAGAAGAAAGAGCAAGAAGCCAGTGCCAGGCGGAAGTGGGCAGAGACAGCTGGCCCATCAGAGTTCAAGGAAAAACAAAACAGTGGGATGGAGGATGTGCGAGGGGTCATTCGCACACCCAACCGGTTTCATGCCTCCAGGGTGCTGTGACCATGGTTCATTTTCCAGGACCTTGCTTCTAGGTCCTTATATATCATCAGATGATTGTCCTAGCTGGGTGATCTGCACTAATGTGCAGAGGCAGAGGGGATAGAATCAGAAGATCTGGGGCTCCAGTCCAGCTGACCATTCATGTGTGACATTAGGAGAGCCTCCTCCCTCTACCTGCCTCAGTTTACCCCACTATAAATGGCCTGTTCATTTGATGTCTCAACCTGTCACAGCACCGTACAGTTGGGGATCTTCAGCCTGTTGTCAGGTCTCTGGGCCACCCAGGCTCTGCCCTCCCTGCAGGGCCCTACACCAGAGGCACAGCACTTTCCTGCTCTAACCCACTCTTCTAGCCTGCTTCCTCCTGTGATCAGAGCACTCTCCTGAGCTGTTGCCTGACATGACTGAAACCCTACGGGCCTGGCCAGGGTGAGGCCAGGCCTCCTTATCCTACCCCCCAACACACCTACCTGATGTTCTCTCTGTTACCCTCTCTCTAAGGTAGTTTACAAGGCACAAAGACTGGGAGGAGCTCAGCATGCTGCTACAGACGGTGAATGAGCAGCCCAGAGAAAGAGGCATGTGGAAGTCACAAGGCACAACTGTCACCCACAGTCCTCCCTAGCAGCCCTGGGCTCCACGCACTAAGACATGATCCTCAAGGTGTGCTCTAAGGACCCCCATGAGCACACCCCATGTCTGGATCTTCTGAGGAGGGGAGACTGTATCCCAGGCAGAATGAATCAGAGCAGGGGACAGGGGTGAGGAGAAGGAGAGATCTGCATGCATTTTTTTGCAAATTCCCAGGTTTTTCTTATACCCAGACTATTGCAACCTCTCAGCTAAGACCTTTTCCAGGAGGAGATATCTTAGCTGGCTATGAGAATTGCTTGAATGCAAAGACAGAGGGACAAGGGAGCCGATGGACAAAGTAACATATTCTAGAAGGAGCATGAGACAGATAAAGGGGAAGCCCAGTAAACACCTGAACCCTCCACCCAGGAAGCAGAAGTCTACAACCCCAAGACTGCTGGGCTACTCCTTCTCCAAACTCCCCCAAGCTCCTGTGAGTGTGAGTGAGGGGTAGGGCAGCAGGCAGAGGGCTGCTCTTCTATTGTGCTCCTGGGCTGTCATCTGCAGCTTAAGATACTGCCTGAGTCAGTGACTACTGAGTGGCTATGCAGCCAGAGCTTATCTTGGGGGAGGATTCCAGAGCCACAGGGCAGGATGACCCAGAACCTCTACCAAATGGAACCCTGACCACTGGCAGGGACACACCACTGCCACACCTTTCTTCCCATAAGAAGCACTTATTATGTTCCTGGTGTATACAAAGTCCTGAGCCTAAGTACAATGCTTTGAGGGACACACAGAAGAGGCAGCCCCCACCCCCAACAGCTCCCAGGAAGACAGATAAGGCTGCTGACTACCACACAGGAGGGAAAGTTGTCATGCTTTAAGGACAGGCCAGCAAACTCATGCCTCCAGGGACCACAAAGATCACTGAAGTACATGAAGCAGCCAGCCAGGAATGGGGCACTGGCCACTGGAGAATGCAGGTTCAAGGTTTTTCAATCTTCCAATTTTTGAAGTAGAGCCAGAAGTCTGGATTTTTATGTAAAATCTCTTGAGGCAATTCACTCAATATTTGGCATGAACCAAACAAAATCTGCCCATGGGGCAGATGTGGCCTGCCAATTTGTGACCTGTTTTCTTAAAAGGGACAGAGAACACACTGTGGGGCTTAACAAAGGCCCCCATACCTGTGGCTGAGGTGGCTGGGAAGGCTTCCTGGAGGAGGAGATATTGATGCTGGGCTGCAGGAATCGGGGAGGCTCTCCAGGGAGGGAATCTTACAGAAGGAATGGGGCTTACATTGCCGCTGGAACCACCAGGGTGCAAGCAGAAGCCGCCTAGCAGGCGAAAGCGGAGACCCAAGCCACTTAGGCAGCCTGCATCCCCACCCTCCCAAAAGAGGAGAGCTGGTCACTGTCCCCAAAGCAAGCACTGAAGCATCAGCTCGGTCTGGTCCCCAGCTAATGGGAGAAGGGGCGGCCAGGCCCAGCAAACCTTCGGAACTCAGTATATCAGTGGCAGACTAGCAGGGGTCTGATTTCAAACCTGAAGCCTGAGGAAGGCCAGCAAACAACAGCTCTGTGGGGGAAGGGAGAGAAAGAGACAATGGAGGGACAAAATGAATCTGAGAATGTGTCTTGCCTGGCCAGGCCCCTGCTGTTACATAACCCTGCCTCAGGACAAAGCCAGGGAGGGCCTGGGCAGGGAGTCCCAGAATGTGGAGAGGGATGCCTCCCTCCCCTGCCCACCGCTGCTCTCCAACCTTGCCCTGCTGCTCCTGGAAAGCCCAACAGAGAGTGCAGAGCTGGGGGAGGGGACCAAGACTCCAAGATAAGGAACTTATAGGATCACATCTCAACTTAGCAGCGAGACCAACACCAAGAGCAAACTCTTACCCTTTCACCAAGTGATTACTTGGTACCAGGCACTGGATTAAGTTCTTTATGTGCATTATCTTATTTAAAAGTCCAATGATAACATCACGAGATAAATATCCTTATTACTGCCATTTTCCACATAAGGAAACTGAAGCACAGACAAGACAACTTACCCAAGGTCACACAACTAGTTGTAAATGGAGGAGCTGTCTTAGAACCTGACAGCCGCCTCTGAGACCACACTGACACTCAGTGCTACACTGCCACTGGGCTGCTTTCTGGCCTGCACCCCATCACGGCTGCAAGTCTCTCAAGTCTGCAGTGCATGTGGCTCCTGCCCTCCCGTTGGCACTTCACAGAGACACCCAGTCTTCTGCAAACCTGATGAAACTCACAAGACTTTTTCTTAAGAAAACAATGTATGAAAATGCAGACAAAATGTCCCTGATTTCAGGGGCTCACAGACCCAGCACTGTTGGGAGGGCGAGTCAAGATCATGCAGTACTTGAGACAGGAGGCAGCAGAGGGAAAAGAGTCACCCAGGCCCTGTGGGCCCCTCCTATCTGCAAACCCAGAGCCCTTCATCCACAGGCGTGGGCACAAATCAGGGCTCAGGGCCTACTCATTCCTTCAGGACTGGGAGAACAGAATGAATCACAACACACAATGGCCTGCTCCTCTGTACCCACTAGGTGTGACTCACAGCTCCCAGCTGCTGGGCAGACAGAGCACAGCTGGGCCCAGCATCTGGATGGGGGTGGCATCCCCAGACACACCATCCAGCCTTTTCCCCACCCCTGGGCCACCTTGCTGTAGACCAGGAGCTCCCAGCAGTAAGGAGCATTTCCAAGAGCCCTCTCTTCAACCCCTGCCCAGTCCCAACAGCAGCAAGAGCCCTGGGGTGGTTAAGTCAAAACAGAAATCCCCTTGCAGGGTGCTAGAAGACTAGTTCTAGCCCAAGTCCTCTGCTGCCTCTCTGTGTCACAGTGCAGGCCCCTCCCACCTCAGCCTCCATTTCACCAACTATAAAACGGGAATACTTCCCAACAGAGACCTGCCCAGAGTCCACAACCTGAGGCTATCAACAGCAGCACCTGACAACTTCACAGAGCTCTGAGATCCTGCTTTCAGCAAGTTCCATAAACATCCTTCTTGAAAAACAACAGTCCAACCTAGAGACTACTTATTTTTAAGGATATCAAGAAGTCCTTTTTATAGTCCAGCTTCCCCCATCCCACCTCCATTGTTCCAAATATCCTCTTAGGACCTAGAAAATATATTTGGTTTCCGTCCAGGGTTTGGGCTTGGTGTTGTTCTTCCTCTTGGAAGCCGCCCTGCCCCTTGCTGGCAGCCTTCTCACAGGACACCCCAGCAGCGTCCTGAGCCACCCTGAGGGTTACAGCTACCTAGTCTGCTGAATATGAAGTGGGGTATGGAAGAGTTGTGGGAAGCACATCCTTCCCTGCTTGGGACAACGACAATTCTGTGGTCTGACCCCAACAGTGACTCTGACACTCTGCACAATGTGGGCAAGTCCATGCTCCTCTCTGGGCCTTAGTCTCCTAAATGAGGTAGAAGGATCCCTATACTGTCAGGGAAGCCTGTACCTCCCTTCTATGTCCCAAGATTGTTTCTTGGGGAACAGGGAGATATTCCAAGATGGTGGCTCCTTGAAGAAGGTAGGGAGAAACTTTAATCTGCATCCCCCATGTTTTTTGGGGGAGAGAGTAACCGGGAATTGAACCCAGGGATGCTTAACCACTAAGCCACATTCCCAGCTGTGCCTCCTCTCCCCCATCTTTAAATATCTTTTACTTAGAGACAGGATCTCACTGAGTTGCTTAGGGCCTTGTTAAGTTGCTAAGGCTGGCTTTGAACCTGAGATCCTCCTGCCTCAGCCACTTGAGCCGCCAAGATTACAGGCGAGCACCACCATTCCCAGCCCATCCCCACCATTTACTAGGTATCTGAATATGCTGAAAGGTGAAGAGCTTGAGAAAAAGGGCATTGATTTTTTAAATTTTTATTTTATGACAACCTAGTGGTTCTCAAACTTTAGCATGCATCAGAAACACTGGAAGGGCATCTTAAAACACAGATTGTTGGGCCTCACCTTCCAGAGTATCTGATTCAGTAGGTCTGGGGTAGGGCCAGATGATTTATTTGCACTTCTAACAAATTCCCAGCTGATGATGCTGCTGCTGATCCACAACTCAACTTTGAGAACTCCTGACTTAACCTGCAGGTGAAGCAGGATGAGTAGGCGACGCTTCCACTCCTGTACAAGCAGTTGTAAGGAGGAAGGGCATGCAGGCAGAGGGTGCAGCATGAATAAACGCCTTGCTATGACAACACTCACTTCTCCTCACCTGGCCTCTGCCTGGGCAGGCAGCTCTATGTGCAAGGCTGGGGGTGCAAACCAGAGGTAGCTGCCGCTCAGCAATGACTACAGCAAACCTCCACCCATCATCACCTGGGACCTGCCCAGACAAGCCAATCCTTGGCCAGCCTGGGGATGCTGAGAATTCAAGCCCTCCCTCTTGGAGCTAGACCACAGGTCTGAACGAGACCAGAATCCCCACCACATCTAAATCACATGAGCTCTAGGACTCTGTTCCCACCTCCAGAAACAGGGAGCTCAATCCCTCCAGACACAGCCCCACCATCTTGGCCTAATGTGTTATTTTTGTTGTTTCATTATTACACTGAGTTGAAGTCAGTCTCCCCTGACACATCCACCAATTGAATCTGCCTCCCAGTACCTTCTAGAACCAGGAACAGGCCATAGCAGCCCCTCATAAATCAGCAACCCTAGATGTAATCCCCTGAGTCTAAACTTCTCCAGGTTGAGCCACCCACCTCTCTAAGCCTTAGCTGCCACATCTGTTAAAAGGGAGTGATAACAGTATCTATCTCCTAATGCTGTTGTGAGGGTTACATGAGCTCCTCAATCAAGACTAGCAGTATTGGAGGGAAATGTGTAGAACTATATCTCTCTACATACAGCCTTGATTATAATTCTGATAAGACAGTTGGAATGTATTCAGAAGTATGCTAAAAATGTAAAAAAAGATCGTACCTGAAAAAAAAAAAAAAAAGACTAACAACACCAGGCTGGGGAAATAGCTCAGTGGTAGAACACTTACTTGCTTAGCATGTGTGAGGCCCTGGGTTTATCACTAGCACCACAAAAACAAAATAACTACAGCAACAAATGACAGCCACAACAATAATCATAACTAACCTGAATTGAGATTGTAGTCAAGCACTGCCTTGCCTTATCTTTCTAAAGCCTGCAAAATGGGGACAGGCATTATCCTTTTTGTGCAGATGAAGAACTAAACTGTTTGCCTAAGATCCTACAAGCAGAGTGACCCAGGAGGAACATGACCCCAGCCTGTCTGGCTCTGAGTCTTGTTTCCATCCCTGGCTCTGTCTGGATCTCCTAGTCACCATTCCAAGATCAAGCACAGGTCACCTTTCCCTGACACCATCTACTCGTCCTTCCCAGGCATCGGGAGGCTAGGCAGGAGGACTCACAAATCTCCAACCCATATCCCATACAATATGAGGACGGGTCCCTGATAATGAGAGTAGCCACAGGGCTATCAGCCCAACTCATCTCGTACAAGCTTAGACAACACTCACCCTGGCCACCAGGAAGGAGACTGAGTCTATAGAACTAGACCATTTTCACAGAGGCATAACAAGGAGAAATTCTAGCCAGGCTGCCTAGATGTGACCAGTGGCTACTACATACCATGCAACTGCCCTCTCTCTCCAGGCCTCAGTTTCCTCATCAGCACAAGACTTCTCTGGCCATGAGGCAGAAAATTCATAATTTGTCCTGTCCCCCCACCACATTTTTTTGTTTTTTTTTGGTACTAGGTCTTGAACCAGGGGCACTCCACCAGAGTTACAGCCCTTGTCTTTTTTTTTTTTTTTTTTTTTTTTTAATATTTTTTAGTTGTTGATGGATCTTTATTTTATTCATTTATTATTTATATGTGGTGCTGAGGACCGAACCCAGGGCCTCACGCATGCTAGGCAAGCACTCTACCACTGAGCTACAGCCCCAGCCCCCAGCCCTTGTCTTTTTAATTATTTATTTTGAGACAGAGTCCCACCAAGTTGCTGAGACTGGCCTCAAACTTGTAATCCTCCTGCCTC